>JAIVFJ010000207.1:0-113641 GCA_025765615.1 Zopfochytrium polystomum | reverse complement strand
TGCGTTGACGCCCACAACTACAATGGTCGAAAAAACATTTTCCCAAAAAAATAACGACCTTCAAAGTAACTCTTCCTGAAAAGGGCTCAAAATGGAACAAAAAAAGGGGCTGGAGTTTTCGTCGGTTGTTGTTAGGCAGACCGTAGCAAGAGGCAGAAGACAGACCCGATCCTATTGTGTCCGTTTGGTTAATGTTCTTCACAGTGCCCATGGGCCCCGGGGAGAGAGCAATTGCGGATGCAGACTGGTGTGCTGGCTTGCACTGTTGACAAATGCTCCCAACTTCCAAAGCAGAGGTGGAATGGAATTTCACTATGGAAAGCTGTCAAGCTGACAATTCTAGGAAAGATTTTTTTCCATGTGCCAGTCATGCTCACCTAAAAATTTTATAGTGTGCGTATCTGCTGGTACCATTTATTGCCCTTCACGCAATCAATTGGACAAATTGAAAAAGATTTATTTTTTGACTTGTGGCGCAAAAGGCAAGCCACCCAAACCACATGTCTGTCTTCTTGAAATGCTGCTTACTTTCACTTGCGCTTCTGCCTGTCTGTTGGAACGTCACTTGGAACAACTATTTCCTCGTTTGCTCAAAAACATTTTGTAAACAGTCTACTCTGATTGAGTGAGTGGAAGGAGTGAATGAAGTGAGATGTATGTTTGTGGGTGGTCCTACTCCCCAACTTGGAGAGAAAGAGAAAACTCTATTATGAATAATTGATACATGATGATGATATGCACGCTGTAATAGTTGCTAGGCAAGCATGACCAGCACAGGGTAAAAACCTCTCCTATATTATCTGCTTGAACAGAGGAGGAGGAAAACTGTTGACACCAGGTTTCTGTTCCACTTAATACTCAGAGTATTTGTCATCAGCGCAAGCCAGCGCCCAGGTCTGCATTGGTGGTGGCTTGCTCTCCCATGGGCATCATGAGAACAATAACTGACAGTCACAATAGGTTCAGGTCCGTCTTGTGCCTCATGCTGCTAACCAGTCTATGAGATCTCCTCTTCATCTTCAGGGGCTCATCTATAGTCTAGTGGCAAAAGGGATAAGACAAGTCTTTAAGATGGAAGCTCCTGGTTATTAGCAGAGCCAGTACCCTGGATTCAGCTCAAACTCAACAAAGATGGATGATGTGGTTCAATTCTGTCTTTATTCAAGGACAGCTAGACCAAGTGGAGTTGCTCAATGAAGAGTACCCCACAGGCCCCAGGTTCAAGCCCTGAATATCCAACATGGTGACCAACAGGCAGCAGTTCAACAAGGGGATGCCCTAAGGCAGTATGGCATCTGCCAGTATCACAGAGACAGAGCTCAATGTGAGAACCAACCAGGTAGGGGAAGGAAGAGAAAGGAAAGGGAAGGAAACCTCACCCCAGCTTGGCATACAACACACTGGCCTGGGGAAATCATACCTCTACTAGCTTGGTCAGGTAGCACTGGCCTAAGAGGACTCCATCCCCAGCTTGGTCTGGAAGCACTGGCCTGGGGAGAAACACCAAAGAGGAAAGAAAAGGATTGGTTGTAACCTAGGTAGGATTTATTGAGAGAGAGTAGATATATATAGAACAAAGGAGGGGAGAGAGGGAGTATTTATAGGAAAGGGGAGGAGAGAAAAAAGGAAAGAAGGAAGAAAGAAAGAAAAGAGAAAAAGGGAAAAGACATAACAAAAGGAGAAAATGAAAGAAAGAACAATTTGGAAGGGTGAATCACTCTTTCAGCCACACCCCCCCCTCCACCCAGTGTCTCTCCTGCCTCCAAATTTGGGGTGAACATAATTTGAGGCTTTGAGGCCACATCAGTGCAGGGACAGTGGATTGAAAGGTGGGAAAATGAGAGAAAAAAGGAAAATGAGTAAAAATAAGAATTAATAGGATGAATAAGGGGTGTGCCCCTTGTGCTTAGGCCCATTCAGCACAAGGAACACAGGATGCTCTTTTATAGTGATAAACACTAGAGCCTGTGAGGGATGTGATGAATGGTAATAAAAAATAAATATGGGGGGCCAATATAATGACATAGTCACAACTGGGGAAGAGCTTTTAGGGAGACCCCAGCTAAGACCATGATCAGTGAGATTAGGAATCTCACAAGTCAGTTCTGCCTAACAGTAGGCGCAACAACAAGTGTCAGTCGGTGGCTTATGGGGACAAACAATAATAATAAAACAACAATAAATTCAGCAGAGTCCAAGCTGAAAGCGTGTATAATGCGCTTCGAGAAGGGTGGACAATTCTCACAATTATCTGTGAAAAAGTGGGTATACACTGTGGAAGCTTCGGCTGTTTCCCTTGTTCACCCTTCAGTGGCTATTTCCCTCTTTTAGGGTCCTGTTGAAGGGTCTTGTGTCCCGTTTGCTGTCAATATTCTTTCTCTCTTTTCTGTCTTTGTTTGCATTGAGTGGCCCCGTGAACAAGGTCGTTGTTTGTGCTGCCCGTGCTGGCCTGCTTCCGTCTTCCGCCACTCCCGTGCCACCGCTGTTTCGTCCTCCGTCGTCGTCATCACTGCCTCAACTCGCGTACGTTAGACCTGGGGTCGCACGCCCATCGTCCGCCAGGTGTAGGTAGTCCCGCCGAGACTTCCACAACACGTTTTTATTTGAGGTCACAGGCTTGACAGCCTGTCATCCTCACAACTGTGAAAAACTTTCTCAGAGAAAAAAAAAAGGATCCTTTGACATGGCATGCTCTGACCATAGTGGCCAACTAATACACCTACAGGTGGTCGTTCACTGCTCTCGTAAAACCTTGACTTCTGTTTGTCTATCACTTATCAGGCATCTGTCCATGTCAAAGGTTTTATGGGAGAATTACTTTTTTTTCACACAGAAAGTTTTCTCCCAGTGCCAAGGAAAATGAAAAATCAATAAAAAATGGTTCTTCGAAATTGCCTTCTTTTGTTATGGAAACAAAGTGCGCTTGTGGTGAGATTGAGAAAAACAAAAGCTCTCAGTAAAGGGGTATAGGTCTTTCACAATGCTAAGGAAACTTTTATAGACGCAAAGGCTGTCTCAATCATTTTACCATTTTAGTGAAAGTCAATACATCAGCCTTCCGAAAGGCCAAGACGAGAAAGAAGTAAGGAGAAAAAGTTAAAGGCCTTTCATTTATGGCAGTGGGTCATTTTTTTCTCTTCTTTTTCCATCTTTCGAAAAGGTCAGCTTCGTGTGAAAAATGATACGCCCCACTTTTCTCGCTTTCTTATGAAAGATATTTGCCTGAAAGTTGTTCTTCTGTCACAGAGAATGCCGGTTTGAGCGGTAAGAGCAAAAATTTCTCAGATCAAATGTTTGTAGCTCCTATCATGGTTCCCATGTCAATCCCCATATCTATCTCTCTCTCTCTCTCTCTCTCTCTCTCTCTCTCTCTCTCTCTCTCTCTCTTTCTCTCTCTCTTACTTTTATCTCCTCTCTTCATCTCTTACCCTACTGCTCACATCAAGGAATTTGCCTCGCAGCTGCGGACCAGCCTAACTACAAGGAGAAGTATTCGAAAAAAAGCTGATTAGGGCTGGCATCCGACTAAAAACAGATGTTTGGTTTCCTGCGATAACTTGAGGAAAAGAATCAATATAACTGGTCCAGGTTTGGCATACAAACGAGATTTGACGGCCCAAATTTCAAGGAATATTTATCGAAAATATCATGAGCAATTGGCAATCGTTCGACGGAAATCCAAGAAGGCGAATACAGATATCAAATCCCGTAAAATCAATGTTTTCCCCCGATTTTTTCAATCACAACCTTTCTTGAATTTTGGCGACGACAAAATTGCCCTTTTTTGCCAAAGCTGCCCTAATTTTGCTATTTTTTTTCTCCAAACTACAGCATTGCAGAAGCAGAAATTATCCGTTTTAGCCAGATGCCAGCCTTAATCGTGATGCAGGAACGAAGGAGAAGAGATTCGAGTTTGTCCAAAACCCTGAATCGCAACAGAACAATTAGCCAACAGCGCAATCCAACGCCTGCGTCTGCATAACTTTTGGTTACGGTTAGTGTTTGCTTATTCTAGATAAATTGGTTGTGGAACTACATTTCTCTGCAGCGTCCGCTGCTCGATGCCTAAGCGCGAACAGCAATCTACTCTGAGCGCGGGAGTGGAATAGTGAGAGATGGTTTTCTCTCCTGAGCTGGGAGAAGGCTACTATTATGAAAATCACAATGCACGCTACAATAATTGTAGGGGAGTGGACGGCATGGCTTTTCAGCTCCTTCACGGGAACACGCATTTCGTGTCGATCCCCGAATCCGCCCGCCACAAACACTCACTCGTTTGTTGCGCCCACTCCAACAAATTGTCAACATTAACACATTTCGACAATTTGTCAAAACAGCAGGAGTCTTGTAAGTTCCCCGGGCACTCAACACTCAAGCCGACTCTGGCCGATCGGTTAACTCGCAGCCCGAGGGAAAGGGCTGCGATCACAGCGAAGCCGCTTGCGCCGCCATCAAGATTTTCTTGCTCCGCCTTCGCAAACCCTATCGAATGAACCGTACCGGCCCCTCAATCCTGCGAGGCGCGTTGCTCCTCCTCCTCAGCGCGATCCCCTGCATCCTCTTCACGCTCCTCCTCCGGCAGCTCGAGCTCTTCCTCCACTTCCGCGTCGCACCATCATCCAGCAGCAGCAGCATCTTCCTTCCCGCGAGCGGTATCATCATGGACGGCGCAACCCTCTACGTGGCGGGGATGTACGGGTTCCAGGCGGTCGGGTCGCGGCTGGTAGTGGTTGGGTTCGAGTTCCCGCTTCCGCGTGCGGTGGTGGCGGCCAGCTGCGCGCTGTGCGTCCCAGAGCTCGCGGCGCTGGCCGTGGCCGCGTGCGTCGTCACCGGACCGTGGTGGATGATCGCGGTTGGGACGGTTGTTTTGATGCCGTGTAAGTGTCTTCCTGGTGTTGTTTTTTGGTTTGTTTTGTTGTTGTTTGTTGGTTTGCTTGTTTGCGTGTTTCGTTGATTTGATACACACTCACACACTCACACACTCACACACTAACCAACACACACACACACACACTCGCACTCACACTCACACTCACACTCACACACGCCCGCAGCTAACCTGATCCACTGGAGCGCAGTGCAGCCTGATAGCACGCCGGCCGGGCGACGTGCATTCCGCGCGGTGCTGACAGCGGCGATCGGGTCGCTGAGCGAGGGCATGTTCAAGCTATTTTTTGTGGTGTCGGCGGCCGCGCTGTCGTTGCAGTCGGGCGGCAGTTGGCTGCAGTGGCTGGTAATGATCGGACTGCGCTGCGGGTCGCTGGCCGCCGAGCAGCTGGGCATCGTGTACGTCGGGAGCATCGTAGAGGCCGAGATGGGGTCGCACGCGTCGTTGGCGGCGCTGCCGCGGCCATTGCCGGCAGAGCCGGTGGTGTCGACGGAGAATGTTGAGGCGGCGCAGGGCGACGGTGGCGGTGTGGGCGGCGGAGGCGGGGCGACGGCGGCGGCAACCGCTGCGGCGCTGGTGGCGCGCGCGACGCAGCTCAAAGGGCTCGGCGCCGGCGACGCGGAAGCGGTGGGCGCGGCGATGCGGAAAGGAGCAACGGTGTCAACGCCAACCCTGGCTCTGGCGGGCGCGAACGAAGGGTCGGCACGGGCATTCCGGCTCATGATGGGCACGTTGTCGTCGTTTACGCTGAGTGAGTTTTGGTACTTTCGCTTTATTGTTTGTGCGGGACAGGCACTCACTACAAAGAAATCCCTCAGTGATGACCATGCAGCCGACTGTCAGTGTGCTCCGCATTCCGCCCGAGCGTAGCGACGTTTTTGCGGGGTTCGCGGTGCTCCTCCTTTCGCGGCGGGCGGCAGCGGACCTGGCGTTCCTGGTTTGGGCGGTGGCGGTTGACGGCCGGCGGCGCCGGCGGCCGGTATGGGCGCGCGTGCGGCGCTCCTTCTTCCGGCTGCGCAACGCATACGTGATGCTGCACGACGCGATAGCGGAGAAGGCCAGCTTCGTGGTGGCCGGGGCCGTAACGGTGACCTTTTTCTGCGGTGATGCGCCGTGGGCGGAAAGCGTGGCGCGCGAATGCCGCGAAGGGCCTGTCATGGCCGCGAGGGTTGTGGTCGTCGTTGCGAGGGCGGTCGCTCTCACTGTCGGGAGCTTGGGGCTGGACGTTGCGGGCGCAGTCCACCAGGTGTGGTTGAGGAGGCGGCGGCGGCGTCGTGTTGACGTGAGCCCTGACGAGCCGCTTCGTGCAGCTGGCGGCGGCAGCGGCAGCGGCAACGACAGAGCGTACTTTGACGACAATGACGACGACGACGACGAAGACGAGTCGATGATTGACGGCATTGGCGGTTTCATGACTACAACAGCCGCGCTAGGGATCTCGTTCTACTGCGGGTACGCTGTGCTCAGCTACCTTGCGTACCTCAGGGGGTTTTTCGGGAACCCTTGCCCCCTGGCATGACATCACCTTGATTTCACCATTTCCAACGTATACGACAGGGAGAACCAAGAAGCGCTGCCCGGCCTGCCCCTGCGTCACGGCAGTTGCCCAGCCAAGCCCCGTGCACGTCAGAGCAAAGTAACCCGGCCGCAAGAAAAAGTGCTCAGGTTACTACAACAAAGGAAGTGGCAGAACGTGGTGAATTTAGGGGGAGCGGGGGCAAACACGAAGGGCGGAGGAGGTGAGAGTGATTTGCTTAATCAATACGAAGTGGGGTACTGGGACTGTCATTTTTGCAACTCTCCGCGCAAGGCTGAACAGAGCTTACGCTTGGCTAGTGTGGTATACGTCCGAGTGGCTGCCACATAGTTCACGGACACGCTGCTTATTTCTAGCACATCGCATATGTAGCGGGAAGCGTCCAGTCCGCCTAACAGCCGCGCACACAAGATCATTTTTGTGAAATCATATCGCGAGTGGAATTGCGGTACTAGCATGGTTATAGTTTATCAGCGTCGTTCCGTGACCTTCAACACCCACAATCCGTATGAACCGCCCCACTGTGTGCGAATTGAATAAAGCGGTCCGCACGGTTCACATACATCACTCTCTCTCCTCACTTGCCAATAACCCAGTTTGGGCAAATCGAACGGAGCGGTTCCCACGGTTCAAAGCACCCACACTAAAAATAAACTGCTCGGTTCAAATCTCCCACACAGGCCACTCTCGTCAAATAACGCAGAAGTTTTAGCCTGCTTTTGCGCCCATTGTAGACGCACATTTGTCAGTTTCCTCCAGGAAGGTAAATAATATGTATTGCAAAGGAGTTGGCAATGTCTCATTTTGCAGATAGTCGAACCTCGTTAGTCTCATTCTGCAGCCTTTAGAGCTACAAACGAAGAAGGAAATGAGAGTAAACCAGAGTACATTGATAAGCAACTTCTGCTATCCTTCCGCTAAGTTGCGTTAGCGGCCATAAGGCCGTACCCGGATTCGAACCGGGGTTCCCAGAATCAAAATCTGATGTGATAACCCCTACACTATACAGCCACATGGGATGTAGGTGAAACCTTTTTGCAACTAAGTAAGTAATTACCTAGATCACGCTATGACGAGGAAGTTTTTTCGACCCCTCCGGAGCCATCCCTAAAATGACCATCTTTCTACAGGACGTTTAGTCTCAACACACCCCTTTTCCTTTTTCCCTTTCTCTTCTTGTTTTGTCCTTTTCCCTTTTCCCTTTGGGTGCCTCTCCGCTGTGTCGTGTCGCCGCGTGGTGAAGCATTCTCCCACCCTTTCCCCCAAAATTGCCCTCGGCAGTGGCGAAGGCTGCTGTAGCGTTATTTTGCGACGCCTTTAGCTTGCTCACAGGGCTGATCCTCTGGACGCGACTGGCCAGGAGCCCCAAGATGCAGCTACGAGCGTAAAGGACAGTACTTTTATTTATTCCAAGTTCCAAGTTAAACCCCTTCGTCCTATTAACGTCAAACACTGATCTTCGCACAAAATCGCACAAAACCAGTGCGAGACCAAGCGGGTTGTGGTTTTTCGAGCAAATCGAGTTTTATTGACGTTCTTTTCTCTTTTTCGCAAACGGCAACAGGCACGAAACCCAAACGGCCCAGCCGGTCCGTAATAAAGAAAATAAAGAAAGAACAGAAGAACCGTGCCTGCTGGGACACATTCTCGCGAAGGTGGTTTCGCGGGCGCCCACCCTCTCTTTTTGCCCCCTTTCGTCATTTCCAATAAACGGCCCAAAAAAGCGTTCAATGCTTCGCGGCCCTGGTGGCGGCGGCCGCGACCATCTCCTCGGAGACCTGCCACAGCTTCTCGGCGAGCTCGACGTCGTAGGCCCTGTCGTGGTACAGGGTGGCAACCTTGCAGTCCATGTAGTACTTTCCGCCCTCAATGTCCGGCGACAGGGCGCAAAACACGGTTGTGGATGCGCCGGCGGGAATGTCCTTGACGCCCTTTGACAGCTCGAGCATGTTGCGCTTCCGCAGGGTCCACAGCATCTCGGCGAAGAAGCGCAGCGAGGGCTTGCGCATCAGGTCGGTGCTGCTGACCATGCCCGGGTGCAACGAGACGGCGACGATGCGGTGGCCCTCGCGGGCAGCGCGCCGGTGCGCCTCGAACGCGAAGAGGATGTTTGCGAGCTTGGACTGCCCGTAGCGGTCCCAGCTGTTGTACGACTGCTTCGCGTCGAGGTCGTCGAAGCGGATGCCCTGGGCGGGGGCGAAGAGGAGGTTCGCCATGCTGGAGAGCACGACGACGCGCGACGGGTCGTCGGCGGAAGGGGCGGAGCGGTGGAGGAGGTCCCAGAGGCGGGTGGCAAGGCGGAAGTGGGAGAGGTGGTTGACGGCGAGCTGCTCCTCGAAGCCGTCGACGGTGGTGGCTTGCGGGAGGGCCATGATGCCGGCGTTGGCGACGAGGAGGTGGAGAGGGTTGCCGCTGGCGATGTAGGCGTCGGCGAAGGCGTCGACGGAGGCGATGGAGGACAGGTCGAGCGGGCGGAACGAGACTTTGGCGGCCGGGTGGCGCGCAAGGATGGTGGCGACGGCGGCCTCGCCCTTTTCGCGGGAGCGCGCGGCGACGGTGACGACGGCGCCGTGCGCGGCCAGGACCCGGGCGGTTTCGAGGCCGAGGCCGGTGTTTGCGCCCGTCACGATGACGTGGCGGCCGGCGGCGCGGTCTTTGAAGTAGGCGGCGACGTCCTCGGCCTTGGTCTGCTCGCCAAAGACGGGCGGCGGCTGCGGGGACGAGGTGGCTGCTGGAGTGGAGGGCATTATTGTGTGTGTGTGTGTGTGTGTGTGTGTGTGTGGTGAGCGAGTGATTGAGTGAGTGGGTGCGGTGCGTGGGTGAGACTGAGACTGAGAGTGAGAGTGAGTGAGCGAGTGACAGTGTGTGAGAGAATGAGTGTGTTCCTTATGTTATGTAATATTTCTCTGGATACGCATTCGAGATATGCCTTGTACAAACACCGGACACGGACACGGAAGTGGGCCGCCCTCGCAAAATCCTGTCCGCGGACATTGATTGACCGGTCATGACCGGTCAGTCAACACGTGACTTGTCCGTGACTTGTCACTGACCGGTTCCTGCCGCCGCCGCCCGCTTCCGAAAAACGTGAGATCTGCCACCGCCGTTGCGTCGATCGAGTGAAACAGTGTGCACTGCAGTGATCTACGCCCGCGGGGCTTTATCCATTCCTGGACCATTCCCCACTCGTTCCCACCTATCCAGCAGGTTCGATAGCTTGCAACCGTGATGCCTAACATGCTCATATTTTCCTTCCAGGCGCCACTCCCGCCGCCGGCCAACAGGATTCCCGTCTTTGCTGTCGCTTTGAAAAACGCTGCTGCCGGCTGCTTTTGCCGTGATCCTACCCTCCGACTTCTGTTGCAGCTCTCACTCTCCGACTGCCGAGTCATTAGGTTGCTGCTGTTTCTTTGGTCCGCAGCAGACTCAACGGTTGGTCGCGACAAGTGGGGCGTATGCGTGCTGAGCTCAGCCACCTTTGACGACACTGAAGTTCTCTGGCTCGTGACCCTTGCCAGAGGCGCAAACATCAACACTTCCAAACTGTCACCAGTGCCCGCGGTCAAGATCGGTACCACCTCCTGCGGAAAGAGATCCATCCCCGCAATTCCCCAGACCCACGCCATTTACAACGTCTGCGTCATTTTTAATTCAGACCATTTTCGACGCTCTCAAATTATTTCAACAGTCTTGAAGGTAAGCCAAGTGCAGTAGATTCAGTTCAACTAATCACAGAACGCATGCTCACATCTTCTGCTCTTTTCTGCGACTGACTTTCAACGCGACTTCAGTTTGCGGAACATCACTGATTAATTGTTGAACTCGTTCGTTATTTTGTAACACCCACTTGCCCAACAACCCCAAAACCACCGACACAAACAAACCCTTTCGACTTTGGATTCAAGCGACTAAAGTATTGCTACGTCAGCAGGCTCCGGTTTGAAGGATTTGACAACTCTGTGAGCCTTGCACAGGTGAGTGAATAAAAAAAAAAGGGGTGGGGGGGAGAATCAACGAGAGCGCCAGCAGCAGGACAAGAGGAGAACCTGGTTGACACCTATGCGCCCACTCTGCCACAGTTGACTCGTCCTCTTCTTCTCCTCCTCAAATGATCCTTCAACACGCTCCCATTCACCCTGTCACAAACCCCCGGTGTAACTTCGACCTGTCGTGTCAAATAAAGCGGAGATTGTATCTGCAAACAACGTGTCCATTTATTTACTAAAGCTCTTATGTAAGATGAACGCTTTGTTGCACCATCACAAATCAGCAGTGCGTGATGTAACACCCCTTTTCCTTTTGTAGACACATAGTATCATACTCATTCAGATTGCCTCTGCAACAATGGATCAAGGAAAACTCTCGCAGTATGCTGCATCATTTGCCACAGCACGATTCAATGACGCAAATTTACGTGGAATATTCCCTCCCGTTCTTACAATGCCTGAGGACAAGGAGGCACAGGCCTCAGAGGAACTCTTCAGCTTCCCAACCTATGTCTGGAATATCGAAGCAACCTTTTCTAATGGGGCAATTGTTTGCATTCGAACTGGATGCAGCTGTGTACCCCGTTTTGTCAAAATTCGTTGGAGGCTTGTGAACGACATTAAACATCGTACTTATTTGATATATCGCCAATACCGATGTTCAATGTGGAAGAAGTCAACAAGAGCTGAGCTTGATCCAGAAGAAGATGCAAAAGGATCAGGCTACTTCTCCACTATTGACGAGCGATTTTTTGAGCTACTAGACGATGAAAAGCGTGGAAGATTCCCTTATATTCTAACGTTCAAAGGAGGTGTCTCTGTTGAGTTATACGAGCGCTTTGTGGCTCGCTGCTTTTACACAGCAATTGGGCTCAAATCTTCTTTGAAAGAAATTTTGTCTATTCGGTCAGGTAACTTTCTGCAAATAAACACTTTACATATTGTGAGATAAACTCTGTCTACAACTTATCAGGCCGATATGCGCAACTGCTGCAGCGCTTTGCAAAACGCTCTGAAATAATCAGTGCAGAAATCCGCCCAACTCCTCCCACTTTGGCAGACTATTTGGACAAGAACAAGCCACCTGATCGAAAGGAAATGAGCTCACTTTGGCTCAAAGAGACTGCCAAATTTGATCACCTTGCGTCTGCCCTAATGAATTCAGCAAAGGTCACTAAGTCAGTGTCCTTGGACGGAACACGAAAATTTGCGAAACGTCTACGATTTAGAAAGGGTCAACAGTCTGCAAACTTAAAGGAGTGCCACCTGCTTCTTTTAGCTCGGAATGAGATTGGTGAGTATTTGCAGCAAAGAAAATAGTGCTGACCTTGTGCAGGCACCCCTTTTTTTTAGGAGAAATCGTCAATCGGCAATTTGTCGCTTCAGAAAATCAAGGCGAGATTACTGAGTTTTTGAAGCGGATTGTGCAGTACAACGTGGAACCAACTGCCAAAGTCGGTGATACATTTACAGCTATGGATGATGCAGCTAGTGTCAGTCACACTCCAGATGGCAGTGATCTGGATGATCTAAACAGTGGTGCTGATATTTTGTGCTGGAGAAATTTTGATTCATTTGATGAACCAACTGCTGCGTCTGGTAGGGCTGCTTCTCTCTTTATTTTCTTTTTTTTTAGGTTTTTTCGAATGATTCTCTAACTGTTTGCATATAATTTGAAAAACACAGACAACATTACCTGTCAGGAACAGGGCAGGACAGGACAAGGCAGACAAGGAACTGAGAGGAGTGATGATTGTATTGGAAACAATAATTCACTTGAGGGATGGGACAGGTCCCCCATCCCCCTTTTATACCTTTTGAGGGTCTTCCTTGTCAAGACTCAAAGAAAGTTCCAGAAAGAGCAATTAGTAATACAATGATACCAATGATACCAATGACAACAAGACAAGTCAGGAAAGCAAAGAAGGTTCCAGAAGGTTCCACAAGGTTCCATGAAGGAATGTTCTAGAAGGTTCCAGAAGGTTCCAGAAGGTTCCATGAAGGAATGTTCTAGAAGGTTCCAGAGGTTTCCAGAGGGTGATTCATAACATCATCTCCCCCTTTTAGGCCTCTTCTGCAACTTGGTGGGGTACCTGGTCTTGAACTCGAGCAGAAGGTCTTGGCAGTGAGTGAGGTTTGACTCAGGCTCCCAGGTGTTGTCAGCATCTGAGTAACCTTTCCACTTAACGAGGAACTTGAGTGTTCTTCCAAACCACTTGGCATCCAAGATTTGTTCAACCTCAAATTCCTCTTCACCTTCTACCTCAACTGGAGGAGGAGGAGGAACAACTCTGCCTGGAATGGAATTGGCCACAAACTTCTCTAAAAGGCTGACATGGAAAACTGGGTGGATCTTCATGGATGCAGGGAGATCCAGCTTGAAGGTGACTGGATTGATTTGCTCCAAGATCTTGAAAGGACCCAACTTGAGGTTGTCTAGCTTGGGACTTGGTCTTTTGGTCTGCAAGTTCTTCCTCAGAAGCCAAACTTGCTGACCCACAGCAAGGTCATGGTCCATTCTGTGAGTGTTGGCAAATCTTGAGGCATCTTCTTGGGCTTGCTTCAGGGTGGAGTCCAGGAAGGTGCTGATGATCTTGAGCTTATGTAAGTGTGAAGCCGCAGCAGGAGCTTGGACATTGGATAGGGTGTCTTGTCCCAGAAGATCTCCTCTTGGATTGAAGCCATAGGTTGCAAAGAAAGGAGATAGCTGGGTGCTTGAGTGGAGAGAATTGTTGAGAGCAAATTCTGCCAGTGGAAGGAGGGTGGGCCAATCATCCTGTTGATAGCTGACATAGCACCTCAAATACTGCTCCAGAGTCTGGTTTGTTCTTTCTGTTTGTCCATCAGTCTGAGGGTGATAAGCAGTTGACAGTTGAGACTTGATTCCAAGGGCTGCTGTGAGTGCTTTCCAAAATTGAGATCTGAACTGTGGTCCTCTGTCACTGATGATTGACTGAGGCAGCCCATGGAGCCTGAATATGTGCTGCAAAAACAGGTCTGCTGTTCCTTGTGCATCTATATTCTCAGTGCAGGGGATGAAATGGGCCAACTTTGTCCTTCTGCAGATGACAACAAGGATAGAGTCAAATCCATGGGATGGGGGCAGTTTCACAATGAAGTCCATGGATATTGATGACCAAGGGCTGATGGCAATTGGGAGGGGCTCCAGAAGTCCATAGGGCTTGTGTCTGCTGGATTTGTTTCTTTGACAGGTTTCACAGCTGCTGACATAGTTCTTGATGTACTTCCTCATGCCTGGCCAGTAGAAGTCTCTGGAAACAAGCTCATATGTCTTGTGCTCTCCTGGGTGTCCAGCTGTTGCTGCATCATGCCTTGTCTTGAGTATCTCAAGTTTTTCCTCTTCTTGGCTGATTTGAATCTTGTGAGGCTTGGGGTCCTTGGAAATAGCATGGGCCCACACACTGTCAGGAAGCAATGAAAGGTGTGTCTTGGATGGTGGGGTGAAACCATCTCCCCCTTCAGGTGCAAGGTCTGTTCTTCTTGACAGGGCATCAGCCACAGTGTTAAGGTGACCAGGAGAATAGCACAGCTTAAAGTCATACTCAGAGAGCAGTTCAGCCCACCTGGCATGCCTCTGCTTGAGCAACCTCCTTGCCCTGAAGAAGGTGAGGTTCTTGTGATCAGAATAGACAGAGATGCCTTTAGAACCAGCCAAGTAGTGTCTCCAGAATTTGAATGCTTCCACAATTGCAAGCAACTCCTTGTCATGGACTGTGTAGTTACACTCAGCACTGTTCAGCTTCCTGGAGTAATATGCCACTGGATGCAGAGGAGCAGAGGGGTCCTGAGAGCTTGGCTGGGACAGAACAGCGCCAAGGGCATAGTCTGAGGCATCAGTTTCCAAGGTGAAGGGAAGCAAGGGATCCACATGCTTAAGGAGTGGTGCACTTGTGGTTGCTGTCTTAAGAGCTAGCCAGGCTTGCTCTGCTGCTGGGGTCCATTCAAACTTGGTGGTCTTCTTGGTGAGATCAGTGAGAGGCTTGGCTATGGCAGAATAGTTGGCAATGAAGGTTCTGTAGAAGTTGCAAAATCCAAGGAAGCTTTGAACATCCTTGATGGAATTTGGAGCCTTCCATTCAAGAATAGTTTGGATCTTGTCTGGTGCCATGGAGATCCCTTTGTCAGACACAATGAACCCCAAAAACTCAATGGAGGTCTTGTGGAATTCACACTTCTCCAGCTTTGCATAGAGGTGATGCTGTCTGAGTCTCTCCAAGACAGTCTTGACATGTCCCATATGGCTTGCAGTGTCAGATGAAAATACCAGGATATCATCCAGGTAGACAATGACAAAAAGGTCCAGAATATCCCTGAAGATGTCATTCATCATGCCTTGGAAAATAGCTGGAGCATTGGTAAGTCCAAAGGGCATAACCAAGTACTCAAAGTGACCGTATTTGCATCTGAAGGCAGTCTTCCATTGATCCTGGGGCTTAATTCTGACCAAATTGTAGGCACCTCTGAGGTCAATCTTGGAAAATATCCTTGCATGGCTCAGTTTGTCCAGTAATTCAGAGATGAGAGGCAGTGGATAGCGGTTCTTGACTGTCATCTCATTGAGATCTCTGTAGTCCACACAGGGTCTCAGTCCCCCATCCTTCTTCTTGACAAAAAAGATGGGAGCTCCAGCTGGTGACTTGGAAGGTTGGATGAATTTCTTGTTCAGCATTTCTTCAATGTATTCTTGGAGGGCCTTGGCTTCTGGTGGAGAGAGGTGGTACAGTGGCTTGAAAGGTGGGCTGCAAGTTTCATCCTTGAGTGGGATTTCACAGTCATAAGGTCTCTGAGCTGGTAGCAGGTCTGCCTTGGTCTTGGAAAACACATCAGCATAAGGGAGATATTCTTTTGGTAGCTTGGATGCCAGCAAAAGGTCTGATGGGTCCGGGTTGTCGTGCTCCTCAGCAGTGGGGCTTGAATTCTTGACTGGGAACTGTGATTCTTGAATCTTTGACTGAGAGTTCTGTTCTTGGCAAAGACTGTGAGCTGTGGAACTTGAATCTTGAATGTGGACTGTGAACTGTGGTACTTGAATCTTTGACTGTGGGTTCTGTGAACAAGAGTCATGGCCATGACTGTGAGCTCTATGAGCTCTACTTGAATCTTGACTGTGAACTGTGAACTGTGGAACTTGAGTCTTGGCTGGCTGTGAATCTTGAATCAAGGGCTTGAGAGCATGAGACTTGGGGGCTTGACTTGAGTTTTGGGTGACTGTTCCGATTGGTGGAGGTTGGACTTGACCAGTGACCCAATCAATGGCAGGGTTCTGGGCTCGCAGCCATGGTAATCCCAGGATGACAGAGAATGTGGGTGAGCCAAGATCCAATACTTCCAGGTTGACCATGGATGGTGGAAAGTCTTGGATGTGGAGGTTTAGCTTGGTTTCATGGCTGATTTCCTTGAACAGAGCATGATTGGCAAAGTGGACCTTGAGGGGTGTGGATTTCTTGATTGTGGGAATGGCACAAGACTTGGCAAGGGTGGCATCAATGATGTTGCAGGATGATCCAGAGTCTATAAGGGCCTTGGTTGTGATGGTTGACTTGGGTGAGAGTTGAATCTTGACATCCATGGTGAGTTGGTGGGGCTTGGAATCTGAGGTGTTTGTGGTGCTGGTGGTGGTGATGAAACAGGGGCAGCTTGGAGGAGGGTCCAGGGAATTGCCCCTCAGTGAGCCTGGACCTGGGAGTTTGGGTGCTTCTTCCTTGGGCAGTCCTTGACAGCATGCTCCTTGGAGCCACAGTAAAAACACAGTCCCTGCTGGGCCCTCCTTGTTTTCTCCTCTTGGCTCAGAGGACCCTTAGGAAGTGTCTCAACTGCATCCACTTGCATGGGTTCAGGAACTGTAAGAGCTTGAGGAACTGGGGAAGGTCTTGATGTAGTTCCTACTTGTCTTTGCTTCAGCCTCTTGGAGTAGAGTCTGTTGTCAATCTTGATGGCAAGGAGAATGTACTCTTCCAAGGTCTCAGGGATGTGCAGAGACTGGGAGAGCATGTCTTGGATAGACTCATGGAGACCATCATGGTACAGCTCCATCAGAGCTGCATCATTGTATCCAGAGTCTCTGGCTAGTTGCTTGAATTGGTTGGTGTAGGCCACACAAGATTGCTTTCCTTGCTTGATATGCTTGAGCTTGGATCTTGCTGTCCAAGATGCGTAGGGGTCACCAAAGGTAGCTTCCAGCCCCTCCCAGAGCTCTTGCAGGGTGGTGGGTGTGCTTGGGAGAGATCTGTACCATGATTGAGCTTGACCAGACAGGAGGGTGCTTGTGAAAAGAACCTTGACTTGCTCACTGGGAAATCTTGAAGGTTGGAGAAGGATGACATTCTCCACAGTGGCCATGAAGTTCCTAAGGTCTTTGGCCAGCCCAGTGAACTTGTCAGGGCTGGGAACCTTGGGCTCTCTTGCTTGGTTGGCTTGAGGCAGGGGAAGAGCTTGATGTTCTTGTTGGTGAAGTTGTTGTTGAAGCTGGTGCTGCTGGTGAAGGACTTGTTCTTGAAGTTGGTGTGTCTGTCTTGAGAGGGCTTGTAATTGGTCCATCAAGGCTTGGAAGGCAGTTGCATCAGGGAAGGTGTTGTTTGGGTCAGACATGATGGCAGAGAGTAGTGGGAGAGGGTGAAGTGAATTATGATGTCAGGAACAGGGCAGGACAGGACAAGGCAGACAAGGAACTGAGAGGAGTGATGATTGTATTGGAAACAATAATTCACTTGAGGGATGGGACAGGTCCCCCATCCCCCTTTTATACCTTTTGAGGGTCTTCCTTGTCAAGACTCAAAGAAAGTTCCAGAAAGAGCAATTAGTAATACAATGATACCAATGATACCAATGACAACAAGACAAGTCAGGAAAGCAAAGAAGGTTCCAGAAGGTTCCACAAGGTTCCATGAAGGAATGTTCTAGAAGGTTCCAGAAGGTTCCAGAAGGTTCCATGAAGGAATGTTCTAGAAGGTTCCAGAGGTTTCCAGAGGGTGATTCATAACATTACCCAAGTGATGGGTGACAGTAATGCAATGAATCACGCACCAACAGGTTCGATGGTTTTCATATGACAGTTTTGCTGATACTGATATTTACGCAAACTTTGTCAAGATGATCTGATGAATGCTGTTTTCACTGAAGATTTAAACGTGAGGCATCTGTCCAGCAGTGGAACCACAAAGCAATTTGAGGAACCTGAGCTTGATGAGGACTCTGATGATGGCGAGATGAGTCTTAATGAAATGGAAGAGGATAATTGCTCAATTGTTGGGGATGAGGGGGGTGACATCCTTGACGAGATGACTATTGAGCCTTTGAGCAATGAGAGCCTTTGGTCAGATGCTACAATTGAATTTCCTGACATTGATGAAATGCAAGACATTTTGGTTGTTTGTGATAACCCAAAGGCAATGCGGGGCTGTGTGCGTGCAATGGGTAAACGGTAAGGTGCGACTAATGCTCATCCTTTGGTAACAAAATTCAACAAATCAAGATTCCGAGCGTGCCAAGATCCATTTCATCTCATTTCGCGGTCAACCTCCAAAGTTAAGAAAGAGCTGCGTGGCTTACTCTCCCGTCGATTCCACGATGCTTTATATGAATCAGACCATCAGCTGAGAGATCGATCTGACATGTTTTTCTGTGTCCGTGAACTCCTAAGCACCGTATCACCAGCAGACATTACAGTCCCAGTGGAGAGATGGAGGGCAACAGCAACAAATACACTCAAGCATATTTGGCGTGGAGACCTTGTTCCTATTGGAAAGAATAATATCCACGTTGAAGCTGGTCTGCAGCGAAGCCTCATTTCTTCCAGTTCAAATGAGTCTTTGCACAGTGAGTTGAATGCAATTTGTCGCCAGTCAATGAGCTACGAGGTTGGAATGCGTGTTTTGAGTATCTTTATTGTAAAAGTATGTGGTCAAGCAATATTCTTCAATTGATATTCAGAATGTTGACTTCCCAAAATCCCCACTTTATAAATTAACTCAGATCAATTTGAGGCAAGCTGCAGCTTATGAGAGAATCCCTCCTTATATTGATGAGACCAACATCTTCACATGGATGAAAACGGCTTTGCTATCTCATTCCCTGGTTCCAAGCTCAAAGCAGATCAGCTTTCTCTTGAACTTTATGGGTACACTTGCCTCTCTCCCAGCAGAAGTACCATGGCGAAGCTTCTCGTATCCAGAATCTCGAAGCAACCGAGAAACCTGGAAGAGTGTTTTTGGCATTGATGCTCATGTACAGAAGCCAATGATCGCTCAAGTAATGAGCAGTCCATCAAAGGTTAGTTGCTGCAACTTGAGTCGCATGCCAAATAACCCAAATAATAGAAAGGACTTCTAAGTTATTTCAAACGAAGCACAGTAACATCAATTGAGTCGAAAACTTTTGTTGATAGGCTCCAGCTCTGTGATGACGACATTGAAATCCATTTTTCAATATCATCCAATGAGATTCGCCTTCTTCGGAATATTCTAATTCAGCAGAGATCCGTCGATGCACCATGGAAGGAAAGTATCTACGTCACCACTGTTATGTTCAATTCTGTGGTGAGAGCGTCACTGGAAAGTGATCAGACTTTGGACTTGAAGCCTCGCAGCCCAAGCTTTATTGAGTCTGCAATCACCAAATGGTCTCTTCTCGAAGTCTCTGAGAGAATGCATGAGTCTATCAATCTCTTTCATATCCCATTTCCAAAGCTTGGACGGATTCCCGCTGATTGGACTGATGATGAGAAATACTTGCTGGATGTTTTTGCAAAGCTTGTGCCAACTCCCAGGGAATTTCGATCTCTTTGGGCTTTTGCAGCGGACATGTGCCAAAAAGTCTATCAAAGAACTGACACTGAGCTGAGCAAGAAGTGGGAGAACACACGGAAGAAACTTCGAAGGAAAGAGGCCAAAAATTCTCAGTCAGCAGGAGTTGTTGACGTTTGCGCAGAGACTGCAATTGTTGACAGTGGACCCACAATTGCGCCACTTGATGGAAGAGCAGAAAATGCAATGGTGGAAGGCGGAGGAGAAACTGCTAGGCCCCAAAACCCAAGCATAGACCCACATGAAGTCGAAACAAGTCAGTTGCAGGCCTGTGGGGAAATGGCGTCTGATGCCAGTCTGCTGGAAAAACCCACATCAGTTGAAGATAACAGTCTCCAATGTCACAGTGTACAGATTTCGGATGAAGATATGAACAGGATTGTGGCATTTGCAGACAAACACAAAAATGGACAGAGATTTGACTGGCAGAGAGTTCGGCTGTATTCACTTGAGTTAGGTTCTATCTACTCAAACCTCACACCTGATGCACTTCGTCAAAGAGTCGACTACTTTCGAAATCGCAAAAAGCGGTCAAACACTTCGTCGTCAACTGCAAAACCCTATAGCTCTTCTGCCCCCAATCACTCTCGTGGGTCAGTGATAGAGCCACCTCCTTCTGCCTCAGTTGAAGCACAATCAAACGGAGATACAAATTCTTTGGGGGATCCAAGCGCAGAACTGAGGGCCCCCGAACCAACTGTGGAGCATTCAGCAACAACTTGCAATATGTTCCCCATACATCCTTCGGCCCCAGTGGAAACACCTTTCCAATCGGCAAAGGCAACTCTTGATTCGTCAACCCTAAAATTCAAGCCTCAATTTGGAGAAAAGCTGCCACCAGCAACAAACAAGGCATGTGACAATTGCAGGAAGAGAAAAAAGGGATGTGATGGCACAGATCGTGAGTGTGCTAAGAAGAAAGCTCGTGCAAACTGCCAAACGATCACAAATTTCTTCAGGCAGCACAAATGAATTGTGTAGGGGGCTAGTCCTATGGTGCAGAGAAAAAGAGAGTAAAGCAATAAACCTAAGTTCATACTATCTGAGTGATTCAGCAGTTCTCTTTTCGACTAAGAATTAAAAAAGTGACGCACGAAGAAACGACAATTAGACGGCCTCTTGTGTGATGCTGAAGGCAGCGGATGAACGAGAAAATGATGGGACAGCTGCTCCAACGCCGCCTGCGGCGGCGTCGGAGCCCCCGTCGGAGCGTCGGAGCTCCCAGTGTCGGCGTCGGAGCGCCGCCGACCTTCGGTCGGCGGCATCCGCCATAGGCCAAATCCGTTTGCGTCGAATTCATGCCCTTTGGCGGAGTCCGCCGCCTTTGATTGCCTGCCCCATTTTATATAATAAAAAAAAAAAAAGAAAAGAAAGATATTAGTAATAATATATTAAATACACAAAAATATAATGTTGTGTTGATATTTTTTCCTTGTTTGGCACATTTTCTTCAGTTCACCCTGAGACAAAATCCCAGATATAGGATTTGGCCCCTCACTTTCACACATTAGCCCCTGTATCATCTTCATTAGCCTCTCCACCGCCGCCAGCCGCTCTTATATCCAACGCTTGAAGGCGCTACTTCTTCATCTCGTCAACATGGCCCCTGATGTGGGCTTTCCCAATTTCTATGCCGCCCGGCAGTGCCCACTTTTCTTCCATCGTCTTGGCTCGAACGGCGCGCGATTTTTCGGCTGTGAGGGGGGCTGGGCGGGGGCCAAAGGCGGAGATGAGGAGGAAATAATAATGCCGTTAGTTTGTCAGGTCAGACAGACAGAAAAAGAAGAATAGAAAGAAAAAGAGAGCGAGCACTGAGATTTGAGCCCAGGAAGCCAGCTTCCTACGTCGACCGCGAACTTTGTTGCCTCCGCTGATGCAACTTACACTAACTCAGGTAAGCTGAAAGGGCTAATCTGAATCCAGTGAAAAGAGTTAGGTGAAGACAGCAGTGATTCTCCCTCGGCGAATTTTCCGCTGACAACGCCACCTTCACTCACAACGTCGCCTTCTACACTGCAACTTCCACAAAATCCCACTGTTGGGAACGAATTTTGAGCAGTAGGCGAAAATAATGATGTACTTTGAGAGGATCGTTCACTTTGGAAAAAAATTGGAAAAAAGTACACTCACTAAGAAGGCGAGGTCTATTTGCCTTTGTTCTTCACTGCCGCAGAGTTTTCACCACTTCGGTTGTGCTTTGAACAACTACTGCACCACCGTACTGTTGAAAAAACGGGCCGCCACTGGCACAGCCGCTGCTTTTAGAGCTGATTCAGTACTATTGAGACCAAAGTAGTACAAGGAGAAAGCCAAGAATTCTGAACAAGGTGGTTCATTTTTAGAGGGGGCATCTGTCTGTCAAATCCTCTTTTTCCCCAAGGCTTAAATTGGGAAATGTGCCAGCAGCACCAACACTTCGGCACTGGCCCTTCAAGGGTTGAGACAAAAAGTAAATCAAGGCAACCTCAGATGTTTGAGAAAACGACATGACAGCTTTGTTTGTGTTTGTTTCCGCCGGCTCCAAGGAGGGGTAAGAGAACACACCGTGTCGGGGGAAGGAAGAAAGAAAAGAAGAGGAAAGTTGCGTCAGATGGAACATCAAAAAAGTCGGCTCCAAGCGAAGTAAAAGAGGTAAAGTTAGGCAAAAATACGGGTAACAGGAGTCGACTGACGGGGCGGGTGATTGAAACGACCGGGGGAAAAGCAGATGGCTGTGGGAGACAAAACGGTATTTAGGCGGACCGCGCGGCCTTCGCGACGGCCACCATCTTGGACAGCGCCTCCTTGGTCTCCTTCCACCCGCGGGTCTTGAGCCCGCAGTCCGGGTTAACCCACACGCGGGCGGGGTCACCAATGGCGGCGGCAACGGCCGACAGGCGCTCGGCCATCTCGGACTCTGGCGGCACGCGGTTGGTGTGGATGTCAAACAGGCCAGGTCCGAGCTCGTTGGGGTAACCCCCGATCAGCGACTGCGACGCGGGCTCGGGCGCCAGCAGCAGCTTCATGTCCGACTTTGCGTTCTCGATCGACAGCACGTCGCAGTCCAGCGCCACGATCGCGTCGCGGATGTCCTCGAAGCTGCTGTAGCACATGTGCGAGTGGATCTGCGTCTCGTCCGCGACGCCGGTCGAAGAGAGGCGGAACGCGTCGACCGCCCACAGGAGGTACTCTTCCCACATCCGCCGGCGGAGCGGGAGCCCTTCGCGGATCGCCGGCTCGTCGATCTGGATCACGCGGATCCGGTCCGGCCCGCCGACCGCCGACGTCACACGGGCGGCCTCGAGGTCCGCGACCTCGTCGCGCACCGCCAGCGCGAGCTGGAACGCCGTGCGCGACCGCGGCTGGTCGTCGCGGACGAACGACCAGCAGAGCAAGGTAATTGGCCCCGTCAGCATCGCCTTCATTGGCTGCTTCGTCAGGCTCTGCGCGTACGCGGTCCACCGCACGGTCATGGCGGCCGGGCGAGAGATGTCGCCGTAGATGATGGGCGGCTTGACGCCGCGGCTGCCGTAGCTCTGCACCCACCCGTTCGACGTGAACCCGACGCCCGACAGCAGCTCGCCAAAGTATTCGACCATGTCGTTGCGCTCCGGCTCGCCGTGCACCAGCACGTCCAGACCCAGCGCTTCTTGCTCCTTGATCACGAACGCGATCTCCTCCCGCAGGAGCTGCTCGTAGTTTTCGGTCGTCAGGCTGCCGGCGCGGTGCTGCGCGCGCAGCTTGCGCAGCGTCGCAGTCTGCGGGAAGGACCCGATCGTGGTCGTCGGGAAGGCGGGGAGGTTGAGAGTCGACGCTTGAACGATGCGGCGCTTCGCGTAGGGGCTCTTGCGTGCGAGCATGTCCTTGGTGATGTTCTGTATACGCGCGGCGACGGCGGGATTGTGGATGCGGGTGGAAGTGCGGCGGCTTTCGACGCTGTGGGGTAGAAGGAGAAAAAGGACGTAAGGTCAACGCGTCAAACAAACAAGGAAAACGTTGAATAAAATACAAACCTCCTGGCGTTGTCGGCAAGCTCGGCCTTGACGGCGTCGCGGCCGGCGGTGACGGCGGTCGAGATGGTGACAATCTCCTTGACCTTCTCGACCGCGAAAGCGAGCCACTCGACGAGCTCCTTGTCGGCGTTCGACGTCTTCTCGGCCTCGACGCTGTGCGGCGAGTGCAGCAGCGAACACGACGACGACACGACAATCTCGGTGATCGTAGGGTACGCCGCGGCGGCCTTGACGACCTGCTCGACCCACGACAGCGCGCGCGCGAGGTCCGTCTTCCACACGTTGCGGCCGTCCACGACGCCCAGCGACACCTGGAACCCGCCTTTGGCCGCCTTGCCGACCGCGGAGACCACCTCGGTCGCGTGCGCGACCGGCTCGATCGACTCCATCGTGCGGACGAGGTCGACGTGCAGACCGTCGACGGCCGGGAGGATCGCGGGCACGAACACATCCGCGAGGTTCTCGCGCAGCGCCTCAAAGTACGTCGCGACGACCAGCTTGGGGTTGGATGCGCCCGCCGCGGCAAGGTGGGTGGGGAGAAGGGTCGAGTAGGCTGTGTGGAAGGCGGTCTTGAGCGCGGGAGAGAGGTCCAGGACCAGGCACGGCTCGTCGACTTGCACCCACTCGGCGCCGGCGGCGCCGAGCGCCGCGACGGGTGTCGGCAAAGGCCTTGACGACCCCCGGGAGGAGGTCCCACTTGTTGAAGCCGGCCGCGGTGGAGGAAAACCCGCGCGAGCTCGATGAAGGTGACTGGACCGACCAGGACGGGGCGGGTGGTGATGCCGAGGGCCTTGGCCTCGAGGAACTCCTTCACCGGCTTAGAGTGGGCGGCAGCGGCGGCGGCGGGGGCGGTAGTTGGGGCGAGGGAGGTGGGGACGTAGTGGTAATTGGTGTCAAAGTACTTTGACATGGGGAGGGAGGGCAGGTCTACGGAGGACGTCTCGGTCTTTTGCTGGATGCCGCGGGCCATGGCAAAGTACTGGGTCAAGCCGGAAATGACCTGATACCGGGCAGGAACGGCGCCGTAGGTGACGGCCGCGTCCTGAGTTTGAATGGGAGAGCGGGGTAGAGTCGTTAGTGATGGAGGATTTTATGCTGGAACAAAAAGCAGTTTCCCACGCAATGTGGCTGACGGGCTTACCAAGACGTGGTCGTACAGTGAAAAGTCGTTCGACGGGATGTAGGTGAGGCCAGCATCCTTCTGGATCTGCCAGTGGTTCTTGCGGAGGTTCTGTGATATGGAAAAAGGACGGCAGGCTGTTAGAACGCGTTCTTCAGGTTGGACGATGGGCGAACGATAAGAGTGCAGCAGTACCTTTGCGCCTTCGAGGAGAGCCTCCTCGGTGACCTTGCCTGCCCAGAAGGCCTCGACGAGGAACTTGAGCTCGCGGTTGGGGCCGAAGCGCGGGAAACCGAGGATGGCGGAAGAGACCTTGACCATGTTGGAGTAGTTGTTGTCTGCGAGAATGTGATGAAGAAGAGTAGAGACGCGTGCGATGGAAGGCGGAGAACGAAGGATGAAGGCCCGATGGGTTGGGGCTTTTATAGGCATGCCGAAGGCATGTGATGATGATGATGATTTTTGACTATGATTCGAGAGGGGAAACGGGAAAATACATGAGAGCGCAGACAGGCCGACAGAGGGAGGGGAAGAGAGAGAGAGGAGAGAGAGGGAGACAGAACAGAGAGTGTGTATGAGATACGGAGAGAGAGAGAGAGAGAGAGAGAGAGAGAGAGAGAGAGAGAGAGAGAGAGAGAGAGAGAGAGAGAGAGAGAGAGAGAGAGAGAGAGAGAGAGAGAGAGAGAGACCGAGTGTGCTCTTCTTTGTTGTGGACGTCCCCAAATTGGGGGCGGGCCAGGGACAGTCCAGCCCAGCACTGTTTTTTGGGGGCACGAAAAAGATGGGGGACTTTGTGGGGGGCGGAAGGGCAAGCCGACAGACAGCCCACTCACTCACACCCTCTCTGTTTGTCTCCCCCTCCTCCCTCTCTCTCTCTCTCTGCTCTCTCGCTGTGGCTACGACTCGCACACCCGCTGACAGCCAGACCGACCGACAGACGTCGCGCGACGCAATTCCAAAGGAGCAGGAATGGGCGGTGTCGACACCCCCCCCCCCCCCAAAACAGTGTAAAAAACGCCGCGCTTTCCGATCCGACGACGCGAAAAAAAAGGGGGGAAATTAAGAAAAAAAAGAAAAGACCAGGGGTCGTTGTTTGTGCAAAATTAAGGTGAAACAAAAAAATTAAACGCGGCCTCCCCTCTGTCTATATGTCTGTCTGTCTCACTCTTTCAGTCTGTCGATGCAGCCACCAAAACCAAACCCCAAAAAACCGAATCGAACTGTTCTTTTTTGGAAACGATTCCAAAAAAAAAAAAAAAAAAAAAAAAAAAACCTGCCTCGTTCTCCCCAACCCCCCCAAAAACCGTTGAGTGTGTGAGTGTGTGTGTGATGGGTGGCCAAGGCGGTGGATTGATTCAACAAACACACACACACACACACACACACACACACACACACACACACACACACCAAGCGAGCATAGAACAAAGAAAAAAAAAAAAAAAGCTAGTAGAGCGAGCTAGATAGAGAGCAGAGACAAACGTCAAAGAAGTGGCGAAGACTATCGGGGAGAAAGTCAGCGCATAGCCACGGCAGCCAGAAGGAAGTGGCCGACTGCAAAGGTCCTTTACTTCGACAAGGAAGTCTCATTAGTGGTGAGAGCGAGCAAGCAAAAAAGAACCACCACCCCCCGCACAACGGCCCCAGGACGCGGGAGATGGGCTCAAGTTGGCTGTGAGAGAAGTATACGAAAACTTCAAAAAACAAAAGCAAATTGATTTGCGGCAATATATCGGAATAGGAGACAGCAACGATCTGCAGTAGGCAAGAAACCCACCAGAGAGGAGGCGGATACAATCGTGGGGTATGCCGAGTCATCCCTCTCCTTCGTAGTCACTACAAGCAAGATGATGCGAGATTCCACCTCCCCACGCGCTCGCCCATTCCACACCATCCCCCCATCCCCGACGTTGGGGTTGCAATGAAGGCGGACCCTAATCCTCCCACCCTGCGCGTAGGAAAGCTGAGGCTCTTTCGCAGACGCAGGAACGGTAAGAGGGGTAGGGGGGGGGGAGAGGGAAGGAGGGAAGACCCGCCCGGTAGAGCACCAGGATTGCTGCTACTTCAGGCAAACCGCTCGGCGAAAGGCCGTCATTCGATGCGAGTTCAGTAGGGAAGAAAAGGTACGTGAGACCCCCAACGAGGTGTGTGTGTGTGTGTGTGTGTGTGTGTGTGTGTGTGTGCGCGCGCGCGAGTGCCTGCTGTGACTGTGTAGGAATGAGTGTGGGGAACGCGTGCGTTCGGAGAGCTTTCCTACTCAGCATTACCAGACCCCAACCCCACTCCCACCTTCCCACGTCTTCCTTACCACATCGATCGCTTTACTGCAGCTCTGCTCGAGAGAAGCGGCCCGCGTTCCCCTTAAAGACGCGTGTTTGGAGGGGGAATTGAAGACCTCTGTCCCCTCCCCGACAAAGAGGGAGTGGCGGTTTGAGATCGCGCGTCGAGAACGATCACCTTGCTCGCTTCTCCACCCATCCTCATGCGCGAACAGTCTGTTATTCGGTCCCGGAGCGTGTCAATTTGGCTCCGCCCCCTCTCCTTGCAAAGAGTGCCCTGTGCAGTTCGTCGACGGGGACGAGGTCTTTCGCGATGAAGGAGTCAAATGCGAAGGATTGGTTAGTGCTGGCCCCCTAAACTCCCCTCCCCCCCCCCCTTCCCCCCCCAATCCCCGCGCGGGAAAACAGTGTTTCGTCGCTACCTTTGGAGAGGGTCGGTCATAAAACGTGCCGGCAGAACTAAACTCACCCCTCAGAGCGCCCCACCAAGCCCTCCCGAAGACAACCCGCCACGCAGCGGGCCAAGTGCAAACGTCTGCCGGTACCGCCTCCACTCGCTCATTCCCACCCGTCTGGTCCATCCCCGTGCATTCTTGATTCAGACCGCCCCCATCCGCCCCCCGTCCGCCCTCCTTCATACGTATCTTCTGATTCCCGAGAGTTAGAAGGGAATGCGGAGAGCGAACCAAACGCCGAAAACCCACTCACCTACTTTCTCCAACCGGCGAGGGCGGCCGGCGCAAGGATTTCTTTTCGTTGGAGTGGCTTTGCGTGTGTGCGGCGGAGAAAGGGGGAGTAGATCCTGTGGTTGCGCTTCGCGTGACTCTGAACCTACTCGTAGACGACTCTCGCTTCGCACACTGCCCCAGAGCGCGCCGGACGTTGCTCGCTCATACACCGCCGCCCCTTCTTCCAAATTACCACCATGATGGATATCCTGGCCCCAAGAATGAGAAATGCACACACACCATTCAGTCGCAGAGGGCGCGGGGTGGGAGAGCGGCCCCCCATTTCTTCTTATTTGCTCTGCAGAAGGAAACGCGAAGCGCAGGGGGTAGGTGAAGAGGGGGAAGGAAAGGAAGCGAGCGAACGGTGTACGGGGGTTGTCGCTCAGTGAGTGGTCAGAGTGACGGGCGGCGCAATGGGGAGACGTGATTGCAATCAAGCAGAGAACAACGGGGTGGGAGCTTTGTCGGGACATGGATATCCGAGCGCCGAGGAGGCGTCGAGTTTTTCGTTTGGCGGTTCACCGGGTCCCCACTTTCTCCCCCCAACCCCGCCCCCCTTCCTATCTGAACTCCACGACCTCGAGATGAAGTAACCCCGTTCGTTCCGGATGCTTTTGAAGGCGTTAAATAAGACCCAAAAACGCAGCGCAAAAAAAGGACAGACAACTCACGAGAATCCTAAACCCCGCCGGCTCGTACACCGCATCGTTCTCGTCGTCCAGGAACCGCGCAATCTCCTGCATCATCTGCGCGGGG
Organism: Zopfochytrium polystomum; assembly: GCA_025765615.1. Taxonomy (NCBI): domain Eukaryota; kingdom Fungi; phylum Chytridiomycota; class Chytridiomycetes; order Chytridiales; family Chytridiaceae; genus Zopfochytrium; species Zopfochytrium polystomum. The sequence continues at coordinate 85,533 of JAIVFJ010000207.1, read as the reverse complement.
GCCGCGAAAAAGAAAAGCCGGGGGTCAGCGCGTACGCCACGTGGGGACGACGGTGTTGTTGAAGTCTCACAGGACGTGACAAGGACGCTCTCGCTCGTGAGCAACAATTTTCTAATTGACGGGGGTGTGACGGGCGACACACAAACATGTGCTGTTTTCTGTCCTTGTCGTTTGCTGGTGGATGCAAAAAAGTGCGGAAACAGAACATGATTCGGCTCCTATGAAACTGAACAAGTTGGACAAACATACACACTGTCAATCAGCAACCAACCATCTGTCAGCACAGCTGCGCCCAAACGCGTCTCTCTTGCCCTGCGTCGCCTACGGGCCACCTCATCCGCGTCTTCCCAGGATGCGCGCGCCCCACAGTCGGCGCCGCGCAGGAGCCTCTGTCCAGCGGTGGCGACTCTGGTGCTCCAGTGGGAACGGCCGGCAGTCTCGACGGTCAGGGCAGGGTGGCGAGGGGTGGCGAGGGGTGCAGGTTGCCAAAAAAAACGCGCCCAAGACCGTCCGACAAGACGACGTCTGGACGGAAGGCGCGGCCAGCACGGTCGCGTAACGTGAATAAAGCAACGAAGCAGGCAGGCATCTGCCAGGGAACCGCGCGCCAAGGCACGTGCGACTGGGAACTGTGTCAACGGTGGTATTCAACGGCTTGTGTTTCTTCTGGAAGACAACTGTCCACCATCATCGTCACGATTGCTGGAGAGGCTCTGCGCGTGCGTCGAGGGGGCGGTCTACAGTGGTTGCACGCCACCGCGCTTTCCGTCCCCGCCTCCCCTATCGCGTGACTCTGCTCCACTCAGGCTTTCTCCCTTTCGCACACTGCCCCTGAGCGCGTCGGACGTTGCTCGCTCGTGCACCTTTCCCCCTTTCACATCACCACGGGAAATCCTGGCCCCAAGTGAGAAACTTACACGGAGAGGCTGTTTGGAAACTTACCAACGGGGGTAGGTCCCAATTTCTTATTTGCTCTATAGAAGGAAACGCGAAGCCCAGGGGCGGTGTACGAGGTGCCGCTGAGTGAGTGGTAGAGTGAAAGGCGTTACGGAGGGGGGAAGGGGGGAAAAGGTAATCGCAATCAAGTGGAGAACAGAGGGGTGACCATGTCCGGACAAGCATATCCGAGCAAGTACTGCTGGGGAAGCGTGGAGAGTTTGGATTGGCGGCTCACCAGGCGCCACTTTGCCCCCCCGACCTCGGCCCCTTTCTTATCTGAACTGCACGACCTCGAGATGAAGGAACCCCGTTCGTTCCGGATGCTTTTTGAAGGCGTTGTTGAATCAGCGTTGGGGGGCCAACGCAAGCTAAAAAAGGCGACAGGCAACTCACGAGAATCCTGAACCCCGCCGGCTCGTACACCGCGCCGTTCTCGTCGTCCAGGAACCGCGCAATCTCCTGCATCATCTGCGCGGGGGCCGCGAAAAAGCCGGGGAGTGGGTCAGCGCGCGTCGCCACAACGTGCAACCGGAAAAAAGCAACCGACAAAACTCACCTCCTCGCCCGCCCTCCCCCCGCCACCCGGCCACCACCCAGCCCACACCGCGACCGCCCCCCCGACCGCCCTCCCGACCCTCCCAGCCGCCCCGCGCCGCCTCCCGACGCTGCTGCTCTCCGCCTCCCCCTCCCGCACTCCGTGCCCCGCACGCACACGCCGGTTCAACCCTTCCACCGTCCGCCGCCACCGCTCGCCAGCCACGCGGGAGGCGAGGGACGGGTGGGTGGAGGCGTAGAGGGCGTCGAATTGCGGGATGCTGGCGGAGAGGAGGGAGGAGTTTGGCTGCGCGGAGGTGTAGATGCGCGGGATTGCGTGGGTTGTGGGGAGGAGTGGGGTCGTGGTGAGGTGGTGGGCCGGGGGTGGGGGTTGGTGTGCCGCTGGAGAGGGCGGCGCTGTGGGTGATGGTGGGGTTGCGGTCGGCGATGAGGACGGCGGTGGGTTCGTGGGCGAGGTGAAGGAGGGCGGCGGCGATGGTGGTGGGGACGACGGATGCTGTTGTACTGGTGACGGCAAGGGGGCCGTGGTGGCGGAGTGAGCGAGAGCATCGGCAGCGGCGTCAGAGTTGGTGGCGGCGACGGCAGCGGGGCCGCTGGAGTCCATCGTCTTTGGCGGTTGTTATTTTTGTGTCTTTCTTTTGTTTATTTGTTTGCGCGCTCGGTTCTTCACGCCAGCCGCGGAGGAGCTTAATAAGGTATGTGTAACGCCGACACTTTACCACTCACAGAGGGACCCGCGACCCGGGCGACACCGGCCGCACCCTCACGTGGCGCCGGTACCGCCGCTGTCGCTCCTCGTTGTCGGCAACGGCCGCCTCTGCCGAATCCTCATCTTCCTCCTCCGCCGCCCGGGCGCCGCCGCCGCCAGCCTTCTTCTTCTTCCCCTTTGAATTCGCCGCCGCCGCCGCAACCAGGCCGTGCGGCCTCCTCCTCCGTCTCCTCCACCCCGTCGGGCAGCAGCACCTGCAGCAGCAGCAGCACCACCCCGCGCACAGCACAAACCCGTACTGCACCGCCGCCGCGACGACCACGAGCGCGCTGACCCAAACGCCGACGCCTCGCTCAAAGACTCCCCCGTACCACCCGCCCAGCGTCGCCCCCACGCTCACGTACCCGAGCAGGCCCAGCAGGAACCCGAGTGTCGCCGACGCCGTCTCGGTCGCGTGCAGCGCGCGCGGGGAGAGCCGCCTCGCTGGGGACTGGGATGCACCGCCCGGCGACGGCGGAGAGATTGACGGGTAGGAGGATGTTGTGGAGGGGGGGCTGCCGTAGGACCGCGCGGAGGGTGACCGGAGGGTCGGGGTGAGGAGGACGACGGCGGTCACGGTCGTCGGGAGGGAGAGGATGAGGATGACGAGGCCGATTTGCGTGTGGGCGGACGAAAAGTGCGGGCGCTGGCGGATCGCGTGAAGGTAGATGGCGACGCCGGCCGCGGCGAAGAGGCAGAAGAAGGAGAGCAGGGTCAGCGGGAGGATCAGCGATCGGTAGAGGCGGCCGGTTGGGTCGTGACGGAAGAGGCGGGTGAGGAGACTTTGATAGCGGGTGAAATGCGAAAGAAACAAATTGATTAGTTGGGGGATCACAGACAATTGCAGTTTACGGTACCTTGCGTTGGCGGAAAGAACGCAAAACAGCGCGATCCCCACCGGGTGCAGCACAAACAGACCCGGTCTGTGAACGACGGCCGCGTAAATGTGCACCGCAAAGAACGAGCACAGGAGGCTGTTGACCAGAACCATCGCGATCCAATACTGCAGCTGCAGGTCTGCAGCGGCCTCCAGCAGGGCCGGAGACGTGTTCCTATCGTTACCGTCGCTGTCCTCGCTGCCGTCGTCGACGTCTTCTTCAATGTCGATCTGGTTTGTGGCGGTGGCGGCGCTCCCGATGGACGATGTGGACATGGCGGCTGAGTGGGCTGAAGAGAACGAGCCCTTTTTCTTGCGAGGGGAAGACGCTGGGGATGGTGACGATAGCGGCGGTGGCGGCTGGGCGGGCTGCGGCGGGGGGTTAGCTAAGGCAGCCGAAAGGACGGGTGGTGTCGACGGCGCCATGGGCTGAGGGGTGGATCTGGGTGGAGGGGTTGCTGCTGCAGCTGCAGCTGCTGCAGGAGTTGCTGTTGCCAGCGGTGCTACCGCTGGCGGAGGTGTCGGAGTTTGTTTGTGTTGGTGGGGCAGCTGTGGCGATGGTGGCTGTGGTTTCGAGTCGTCATCGGATGGAGGGGCAGGAGGAAGCGGGGAGGGAAGGGTTGGCGCGGCGGCAGCGTCGTTGGCAACTGCCGGCGGCTGGGCTGAGCCCATCGTCGGCGATGATTGTGGCGGCGGGGGGCGTCGTTCGACTCGACGAAGTGGGTTTCTTCCCTCCGTCCCTTCAACCCCACTCTGTCTCTGTCTTTGCCTCTCTCTGTCTCTGTCTCTCTGTCTCTCTGTCTCTCTGTCTCTCTCTCTCTCTCTCAATCTCCTCTCATCTGTCTCTGTCTCTTTCAACGGCAATCGTGTCTGTTCTGTTCTGCACGACTCGGGTGCTCAGCCGACAAGACAAGTCACTAATCAGTCGCCGTCCAAACGGAGAGCGCAAAGAGGTTATTAATATTATCCGATAAATGCATATTATCGCCGTCATACGGGGCCAGTATTAACACTGCATACATGCATTAATTGTTGAAATTCGGGCTCGGGTGCGGTGTGATCGTGGGACCGGGTCGCGGGGGCGAGTGTGGGACGGAGGGTCAAGTTTTTCTTCTGAATTGATTACCGTAATTTTCTCGCGAGGGCATATTCCAACAATAATAACCTTTCGCCTCTGTTTGTTGACACAGAACACCAGGTCTCGCGCCGCGTCTCTCGCTCGCGCCCGGCCCGCGACGGCAGAAAATAGTTTGATCGTTCGGCCGTGGCTGCAGGCAGGAGTCCCCCGCCCGGCACCAAAAGTGCTTACTCTTCTTCCACTTGGGACCACCTTTTGCAGTAATAATTGTCGCACTACTCTCTGTCCCGGCGAGCAAAGGTTGCTGCGGCACAGCAACTGCTGCTTAGGCAAAGTAAAAAGTTGGCAAAGTAAAAAGTTGGCGATTGCAAAAGAAAAACAACAAAAAAACAATAAAACAATAAAAAAACACAAAAAATAACAAAATTAAAAATAAAAACGAAAGAAAAGCAAAAAAACGACAACAAAGCGAAACAAAAAACGAACACCAACCGACATGCGCACGATCAAGGTGGTCTCGTACGGCTTCATCGCGCTCCGCCCCACCACCACTGCCGCCGCGGCCACAGCCACGACCACCACCGCGACTAGCAGCAACGGCGACGCAATCCTCTCCCCTCCACCACCACCACCCTTTCTCATCCTCGCCATCCAGCAGACCTCCGCTCACCACTGGACGCTCGTCAAGGGCCGCCCGTCGTCCCCCGCAGAGCCGCCGCTCGCCACCGCCACCCGCGAGCTGCTCGAGGAAACCGGCCTCGCGCCCGCCCAAGTGCTCCTCGACGCCCGCACCTTTTCGTCCCGCTACCAGTTCGACAAGACAACCACGACAACGACGGGGACGACCAACTCGACGACCACAAGGGTCGACAAGGAGTGCTGCTTCTTCGTCGCCGTCGTGCGCGACCCGGACGCGGTCGTTCTGCAGGAGGAAGAAGTCGAGAACTTTAAGTGGTTCGATGCGCGGGACGTGGACGCGGTCCTGACATACGAGGAGGACCGCGTGGCCGTCAGGGAGGCGGTCGCGGCGTTGAAAGACGCCGGGCTGTGGAAGTAGGTGCGAACAAGAAAAAAAAAAAGTAGGGAGAGGCGAAGGCATGGTTTCATGTGGGGAATCATATCGCAATGTGTCAATCTGAAGTGAGTTTTGGCAGTCTCAAACATTAGTTCTTGCAATACAAACAACGCGTTTCGCGGTTTTGTGAGGGGGTAAAACTTTCGCGCGCACGCGTTGCGAAGGAAAACGTGAACCAGACACGAGTGAAGAAGTGTCGTTCTCAAGGCCTGACACTCCAAGCAAGAGGTGCCATCATTTTGCGAGCTTGACGAGAGGTATGTAATAATAATAGTTTGCAGCATCTCGTCGAAGTAAAGAATGGGATTGTCAAGCTGCGCTTGCTGCGTTTGGAATTTGTGTGTGTGCCCGTCCGTGTCGTGTCGTGTCTGACAAGGAAGGACAGAGCGACGAAGAGAAAGAGAAATGCCGGCTCACCGGAGGCGCGGCAGAGGCGGCGGCGGCGGCGGGGTCGACGATCGTCCACTCCACCACCACCACCAACACCACCACCACAACCACCAGCCATCAGCGACGGGCTCTCTGGTAGACAGCGCTCCTGCTGCAAGGCAGTCGGCCGCAGTGGCGGCGCCGTCTTCTTCGTCCTCCCGGATGTCGTCCGTTTCAACAGCCGCTTTCCAATTCACCCGAGGCAACGGAACTTATGACGGTGGCGGCGCTTCCTCCGCCTCCTCCACGACCCTTCTCTACCGCAGTGTTTTTAACCGCCCAGGAGATGGCGGAGCAGGGGGAGGGGGAGGAGGAGGAGGAAGTCTGCGCAGGACCGTTGCCGCTGCCGCCAGCAGTAGCAACGCATCTTCATCGTCGTCAAACCCCCGGTCGTCGGTGTCGTCAGTTGGGCTTGAGTTTACACCGGGACCACCTCCTCCTATTGAGGCTGCGGCGTCTGAATCCAGAGCATCCACCGATCGAGCCTCCGAGGATCTCCGCCCCAACGCCAACGCGATTTCGCCACAAGGACGAAGCCATCGGCAGCGAAACTTGAATAATGGGCGCGCTGCGGCACCCAGCAGCACCAGTCATCGAGGTGTCGAAGGAGGACGCGGTGCTGGGCAAGTTGCTGATCCTCATTCGTCTCGTCTTCGGACGTTTCCTTCGCCCGACCACCAGCCAGGACCACAACGACGTCAGCAGCGTTCCGGATCGCCGCCGCCGCCGGTAAATCTTGGGAAGCGACCCACAAAACAGCTCCGTTTTTCTCCTTTGCAGTTGTTCTTATTCCACATCACAGAGGGACTACACCGCTTCGTCTTCGGCGTCCAGTCAACCTCGCGCAAATACTCCTCGCTTTTCACCTGGTATATCCACTGAACCGTTGACCTTTACACTTCGGTCGTCACCGCCAGTCGCACCTGCCCGCGGTCCACCTCAAGAATCGTCCCGGCCGCAAACCCGTGCGAGCCGCCTTGCGTCTCTCCAGCGTTCTGGCCTGCCGACGGCGTCATCGACAACATCATTTTCGGACAATGTATCCACCGAAGCGTTCAGCTTTACACGTATTAATCCACGGTCGTCGTCACCCCCTCGCGATCCACCTCAAGAATCATCTCGCCCGCAAACCCGTGCGAGTCGCATTGCTTCTGTCCAGCGTTCTGGCTTGCCGACGGCGTCATCGTCAACATCGCTGTCCTCGAACGCGTCTGCCGCGACCGTTGTCGACGGCCCGCAGTCAAGCACATCGCTCAAACAATCGGCGGCGGCTGAACCGGCCCAGCCTGTATCTCAAGCGTGCCTAATATGCATCGAGCCCAATCCGCAACTCACCACGACCTGCTGCAGGCAGCCGTACCACCTTGCGTGCCTCCACGACTGGCACTTGCTAAAGCCAAGCTGCCCTTCCTGTCGCGGCCCGCTTTCAGCGCACGAGCCTGCTGGCGGAGAGGACGAAAGCTCCAGTCGGCTCTCCCCGCGCGAGCGAGTTTTGCGTCTGGCAAGGTCTCTCGGCGTCGCAATCCACACCACGGACACTGGCGACATCCACATACCGAATGTCGGCCATAACCTTGACGACACGCTCCTTTTCCACGTCGGCGACGCGATGATGCACTTGCCGTTTGACTTTCCCAGCGATTCCGACGTTGAAAGGGAGCTCCGCGACGGGGAGATGCACCTCGACCCGTGGGCCGAGTCAGACGAAGAGCTTACCGACTCTTCCGTTTCTCTGGACAGCGACGACAGCGAGGACAGCGAGGACCGGATGCGCCACTTTTTCAGGTTGATGCATCGAATCGAGCGACAAGCGTACCCCGACAGAGCGCAAGGTCCGCACCATCCCAATAACGATGACGGCTCGCAGGCGGACAGCGATAGCTCGGAAGAGGACGACGAGTATCCTGGGCTGATTGACCTGACGAGCGACGATGACGAGGACGTGCCGCCGTCACCCCCACCGCCTGCCCCCGCTGCGCCTGCTCGCCGGTCTACACGCTCAACCACCAATAGGAACCGAGGTGCAGGAGCGTCGGGCCGCTCGTCGACGAATCGCAACTCTGGGGCCACAAACCGCGCGGGAAACGCTTCCAACGGGCGGGAATCGTACCACTCCCTGCATGACGATGTGGGCGCGGAGCCTTCCAGCCTGTATTATTATGGAAGCCGGATATACAACACCTTGGCGGATCTAGCGGCGATCAACGGTGCAGGCTCAGACGACGACGACGGGGTGGACGACAGCGACGAGGACGGCCTGGACGAAGGCGCACGCCGGTACCGGCGCTTCATCCAAGACGTGTTTGCGGATCGCGTTCCGGCGCGAGGACCCGCTCGTGCGTCAAGCCCTCGCGGGAGCGGGTCGTTCGGTTCCGCGCGCACCGGCGACGGCGGCGACGGCCGCCTTCCCCATATGTATGTGGGTTTCGATGGGCCGGCTGACTCGGTGGGTTCGGCAGATCAGTCGAGCGACAATGACGATGACGACGACGAGGACGATGACATCATCCCCTCGACGAACGCGGCGGTCTTGGAGGCGTTGGCTAGGTCGTTCCGCTCGTCGCCGCCGCCGCCGCCGCCGCCGCTGCCGTCGTCGTCGTCGTCGTCCTCGACAAGATCCGACGCCGCCGTCGCCTCGTCGTCGTCTTCCACCGGCCCGTGCTGGCCGCGACACTACAGCGGGTTGTGGTATGATTTTGGCGGCGGCGGCGGCGGCGACGAGGACGAGGGGCGAAATGCCTGCGATGACGAGGTGTGCAGCTGCGATGAGGGCGGCGAGGACGAGGATGAGTACGAGCACGAGGACGAGGAGGGCGAGGGGGAGTACGACGGGGAGGATGATGACGACGCTGGCAGCGACGGCGGAGGGCTGCGACGCGGAAGCGACTGGACCCCGTGGGTTTTGGACGACCGCGCTGAGCCGTCGCCGTCGTCGTTTTTGTGGGTTTGGTGATTGCGTCCGGCGTTGTAGGATCGCGCGCGTTTCTTTGCTTGACGTTTTCCAAAGGTGATTGATTGCCTAGCGCAAACGAGAAAAAAAAAAAAAAAAAAAAAAAAAAAGAAGGAATTTCGAGCCCAACCGACTCATTCCTGCGTCCCCGCTTCTTTTATCAGTGTTTTTGATTCCCCTCTAGGTGTCCTTTGTGACAGAAAGAAAACAAAATAAACAAGAATCCAATTAAGCAGAGTCCGGATCGTCTACCGGTTAAGATGCCGCTCCATTAGCATTTCCACCAGCGGAGAATGGGTGTTCGACTCCCCATCCGGATATTGTAGTTACTTCTTCACTTTCTGCAACCTGTTGTATGATCATTAAGAGCGCTTAACCACCGCCACGTCGGGACGCAAATTCACTCGATAACATGTTGATGGTGTTGTCATCCAGATTGTCTAACGGTTAAGGTACCGAATATTCTAGCACTTTGTCGCCCGGAGAATGGATGTTCAACTCCCCATCCGGATACGTCTTTCCGTATCTCTTTCCAATATGTGGTCCAACTGTTTTCACGTTGTGCCTTTTTTTCCAGTTCATTATCCGCACACCCCCAACAGAGTCCGTCGCTTCCCGGGTCACCCCACGACCGCCTTTCCCCCAATCGTCGCCGAAGCAACCGACAAAGCCGAAGCCTCCCGCTCGCACCGCGCCTCCCACACCCACCGCGCAAACATGGCGTGCACCCGAGCGTCCTCCGTCAGCTCCGGATGGAACGCCGTCGCAAACACCCGCCCCTGCCGCACCGCCACCACCTCGCCCTCTGCCGACCCAGGAAGCGGCGGCGATGCCGCCCCACCCGACGACACCGACGAAGGGTGCACCACCCGCGCAAGAACGTGCACGGGCTCCCTCCTCCTCCCCCTCCGCCCGTCGGTCGCGGCCTCGGCCTCCGCCTCGTCGAGCAGCGAAATGACAGGCGCGCGGATGAACACGCCCGGGAACGCCGCGGCCGGGTTTGCGGCGGTCGCGGCCCCCATGGGAACGTGGTCCGAGTTGCCGAGCCCCGCCACGAGCACGGGGGCCGTGAACGAGTCGCGCTGGCGGCCGAACGCGTTGCGCTTGACGCGCACGTCGAGCAGACCCAGCAGCGGCTGCCCGCCCTGCTTGGTGTTGGTCGCCGTCGCGGCGAGGAGGATCATGCCGGCGCAGGTGCCCTACGAGAAGCCGCCCCGCGGGGGTCAGAATTCTCACACCTCCAAAAACAAACAAAAAAAACTAAAAAAAAAAGAGAAAAAGGAAGAAGAAGGGTAACACGAACCCACACCGGCCGTCCCTCTTCTCCCTCCCCGTCGTCCCCGCCGCCCTCGACAAACCCGCGAATCGCCTCCATCAGCCCCTTCCCCGCCCCGCGCTCCGCCATGTGCGCGATCGCCGTCGACTCGCCGCCGGGCAGCACCAAGCCGTCCAGCGGCGCTCCGGCCGGGTACAGATCCGCGACGGTGCGCACTTCGACAGGGTGCACGCGGAGCGTGCGGGTTAGGGAGGAGGAAGTTGCAGAGGAGGCGGTGGCGGTGGTGGTGGGGGTGGTAGGAGGAAGGGGCACGCGCAGACGCTGGAAGGTGTAGACGTGCTCGGAGAAGGCTCCTTGCAGGGCTGCGGTAGTAGTTGTGGGTGAGGGGTTGTTGGTTGAGTTAGTGCTTGCTCAAGGATGATGATCGCACTGCGCCTCGCCTCCGCCACTCTCGGCCCCACACTCTCTCCCTCGGATAGATACCCAGCACGCCGATCCTGACCGTGACCTCGTCGCTCGCTGCCGTCGCCGTCGCCGTCGCCGCCTTCGATGCCGTTTCCGCCTCGATCTCGGATGGCGCCATTATTATTATGATCTCCTTCTTTCTTTCCTTTCTCTTTCTTATCTCGTTTCCTTTATCTCGTCGGCGTTTCCTGTTTTTCCGCCACATTGTTGATTGACAAATTCGCATTCGAATCGACACACACACGCACGTTTGCATTTTCACACTCCGACCCACCCGCGGAAGCTGCAATCACATAAATACTGAGACCGGCATTAATACTATACGCAAGCAAGCATTCTTGCTACTGTACTCCCAAGTATTTATTACTACCCCAACTACCATCGGCCACCCCCCCCGCCCTCCCATGTTGTTCTCGCCCGAGGGCAGCAGCAGACGTACCCCACTCACACAGTACTAGTCAGTCAGTACTTTCTTCAGTACCCGCACCGCAGCCGAGCATTCTCCTCGCGCAGCTCGCGCACCTCGCGCAGCAGCGCCTCGGTCGGGGAGTGCTTGCGCAGCAGCGCGTCCACCTCCGTCTGCGATTATTTTTTTTTTTTGTTTGTTTTTCGTTTTTTCGTGTGATTTGTTGGTTCCGTCGTCAGAGAGAAGCGATTGCCGCAACGCAAATAACATAGAAAAAAAAGAGAAAAGAAACTAAAGGAAACACTAACACGCTCGCGCAACGCACCTTTTGTATGTAAAACTGCCGCAGCAGCTCCAGGTGCATATTTTGTATCTCCTGCCGCAGCTCGGCTCGAAGATCCGCGAGGCTGTCCTCCACCAGCGACTGCAGCATCCGCGCCTGGAACGTCGTCGTCGTCGGCGTCGGCGTCGTCGATGTCGCAGTCGTGGTCGCCCCCCACGTGGGTTCGCCCGGAAAAGTACCAGTACCAACAGTACCGCCCGCGTCGCCCGCAACCGTACCTGAAGCTGAAGCCGTCGACCCGTTCACTCCGGCGCTTCCGCCGGTCCCCGCGTGCCCGTGAGTCAGGTGGCCGTGAGCCAAAAGTGTTGTCCCGTGCCGGCCGCGCGCGCCCCGCGTCTTCACGCGCTCCGCAGAGACATGACTCTGCCGCCGCACCGACCGCTGCTGCTGCTGAAGCTGCTCATGCCGCTGTTGGTGCCGTCGGCGACCCTCGCTGTCGTCCTCCTTCTCGGCCTCGCCCACTTCGTCTTCGTCCACCGCCTTCCCATCTACCTCCTCCTCCTCTTCCTCCGCCGCCTCCTCACGACCGTCGCGTTCCCGACCTTCCGCCTCCTCCGCTCCGTCCGAGTCTTCTCCCGCCTCCAACACATCGGCCCCATTCGCAAACATAACGTGGCCTCCGGCCGTAGTCGTCGCCGCTGTGCCAATCATGCCGCCAACGGGCGTTGCGGACGACGACCCCGTCGCCGATGGAGCCGCCAAATAGTCATTGTCCATTTCCTCTTCGATCTCAAACGACAGCATGTGCGGGCGCATCGCGGCCGGCGGAGACACCAGCCCCACCGGCATCGTCGATGTCGACGTCATCTGCACCATCGTCAGCTTCACCTGATTGTGGGTGGCCGCCGCCTTCGACTCGACCCCGGCGGTGCTCCCTTGTTGCGACAGCTGCTGCTGCGGCGGCTTTGTGGGTGAGGTCAGCGACGTTGCGCCGGCTGCGGCCGCCGCCGCCATCGCCCGCCGCGCCGCAGCAGCGGCCGTCGCCCCGCGCTCGGGGACTGTTGCGTACCACCCGGCGCTGTGCGGGCTTGTGGCCATTGCTGACTCCGCCACCGGCAACGCCGATGGCGACCCCGCCCGCGCGTCCGCCATGGCAGGCGGAGCGGACCGGAACGAGACCACCGACGACGCGGGCGAGCATGCCTCCATCTCCAGGTCGTCGTCACCGCCGCCGCCACCCGCTGTGTCAAGCCATCTATCCAACGGCAGCGGCAGCGGAGACCCAGCCGACGCGCCGTCGTCCGCATCGAGCCCGTCGCTGGCACGTGGCGACTTTTGCTGCGCAGACGCCGCCGCCCGCAGCTGCGGCGGCGAGGTGCCCTGAACGGTCCACGACGACGGCAGCGGCGCACGCCGCTGGCGGTCGGCTTGTTGCTGCTGCTGGGATGACGCCTGTTCCGGCGGGCCGCGGGCCGTCGCAGCATCGTCGCCGTCAGCCAGACTCCTTGACAGTGCACTCTTTGCCGGTGCCGTCTTCCGACGCTGCAGCATCGTGGCGGTATTGGCGCGGCGGGGCGCAGAGTCCGACGAGCTGTCACCCTCGCCGCTGTCGTCGGGCTGAACCAACGACGACGACGCGAGCGCGCCGCCGGGGCTGCCGCGAAGCGTCGATACGGCCTGGTGGAGCCGCCCAAGCGGCGCACTGGACGCCTTTGGTGTGTTTGTATTGTCCAGAAGGAGTAGAAATATTGGACCAAAGAGAAAGTCAGCCAGAGGAGGTAAAAAAAGTTAACCCAATATGTAACACGAAGCTTGGGTCTAATGGGTCTAACCTGTCCCTGTCCCGCTGTCGACAACAGCGGGACAGCCTGCGTGCCCTTTCCTGATGCTCTTGCTTTTCCAGCAGCGCCGGTGCCGTTTTCGGCGACACCAGCCGGCGAAAACGCCGGCGACGGCGACGGCGAGACGCCCGTCGTGGGCGTCATCGGCCGCGACGATGTCTGCGAGACGGTTGCCGACGAGCCGCGGCTCGGACGGTCCGCAACCGCTCTTGCTGTGTTAGTCGGATCCGTCGTGGCGGGCGGCGAAGACGCGCTGTGCGACTGCAGCGGAAAGTTGGGCTGCGGCGGCGGTGGATGCGAGAGCTGGGAGGCGCTGAGCGACTGGTGGCGGTTGGTCACAGGCGAGAAGAGGTCCAACACTTATGCGGGTGTTTTTTGTTAAAAAAAAAAAAAGTTGAAATTGGGATATTTGTTGTCAGCGGCCTCGTTTCGCGAAGGAATGAACTCAACACTTACCGGACTCGCCGCCAAGCCCCGCTGTGGAGACCGTCAGCGCATGAACGCCGGCGGCGGTCTTCCCAAGGTTCCCCTTCTTCAGCTCCTTAATGCGAGCGTCCACGGCGGCAAACTTGTCTGCAGTCAATCACAGGGGACGAGCAAATGACTCTGTTAACACACGGAAGGACTTACACAAGAAACAAACCTCCCGATCCTCTGACGGGGCTAAACATCTCCAGCACATTCTGCTTGTCCTTGACAGCGGCCATGCGCTCCTTGAAGGCCGCCACCACCGGTGACCCAGACTCCACGTCCCGCCGGTCGCCCCCAATATGCTGCGGCACTGGAATGCCGCCCATGGCGGATTTTGAATTGATTACTGAGGGCGCGGGGAAGGACGAGGAAGTCGCGCCGTGAATGGGCGGACCGCTCGTGACGGACGCGCCTTGGTCGCGGGAGGCAACTTCTTGCATCCACTGGGAGCCGAAATGGAAGGATCAAAAACAGTCATTTACACGAATGCACTCACACCGACCCACACACTTTCTAGTAGGTCACTCACACACATACACACGCTCTCTCTTTCCGTCGTTCGCTCGCACTTACCATCGGCGGTTCGAACGCGACGGCGGCAACGGCCGTCGATTCGCTCGCAAAGAACGACACGACGGGCATGCTCAGTCGGCGCACGTCGAAAATGCTGATTTTGCCTGTTTCGAACAGGGAGACGTGCGAGAAACACGGTCGGCGAGAGAGAGAATTAAAAAATCGACAGAGTAGAAAACAATCGCACCGTTCAGCATGCCGACGGCGACCGCATTGTCGTCATTCATGGACAGGCTCGTGATGGGCGCGTCCAGACTGACGTCCGCCGCAGCCTTCCTAGTAATCAAATAGTCGCGCACAGTCGCAGAAGGGAACAAAATAACCAATCAGCTTCCCGGCAACCTTGCAAAAGCAAGACCCAAAAGAGGGCTTCACACACAAAATAAAAGCAAAAAAAGCGCTCACTTGTCTACCAAGCTAAATACTCTCACCCTCCGATCCAGCCCGCCCGACACCAGCACGTTCCTGCTGCACGGGCTCCACGCCAGCCCGTGCACCGGTGCAAAGTGCCCACCGGCCGCGGACGACGACGAGGACGCCACGTGCAGCGGGTCCGCGCCGTGCACGAGGTCCCACACGGCGACGGCGGCGTCGTCGCCGGCGGCGGCGACCAGCGACCGCTTGAAAGGGCTGAACGCGCAGCGGTTGACGGCCTGCCCGAACGGCGTGCGCATCGCGACGCCGCTGTTGCTCTTGAGCGAGTACGCCGAGACCGAGCCGGATTCGGACCCGGAGACCACGAGTGTTTCGTCGGCGTTGATCGCGAGCGCGTTGATCACGTCCGTGTGGTGCTGGAAAAGGGGAGAGAGGTCGGCGGATGAGTGTGAGGGGGAATGGAGGGGGTTTTTGGGGGGGCGAAAGAAGGGTACCGAGAATGTCTTGACGACCGCGCGCTCCTTTCGGTCCCAGACGTGCACGGCGCGGGTGGTGCCGGCCATGTACAGCATGCGGGACGACTTGCGCGGGCCGAACGCGATGGCCTTTGCGCGAGGCGCGGTGGATGCGGTGGACTGCTGCGGCGGGAGAGCCTGGGTAGTGCGATTAGTTACCGTGGTTAGGAAGAAAAGGAAGCGAAAAAAGTGCTTCCCTCGCTCGTTCACACACACGCAACGTTCACACGCATGAGCACGCATCTGCAGCCAGAACAGGCGTGCGCTCAAACACCAACGCGCACACAATTGCGCGCATCACACACACACACAAACACGCACACACACACACACCACCCACACCCACACCCACACCCACACCCACCTTCTCCAACGGCACCACCTCGACCACCTTCCCCTCCCCGCCCTCATACACCGTGACAGCTCCGCTGGACCCGCACGCGGCGAAATGCCTGCAATCCGCGCTCCACGCAACGTCCTGCAGAACCACCGGCGTGCCGGCTGATGCCGACGCCGCCGCCGCCGCGTTCCCGACCCCGAGCGTCCGCACGAGGGCGTGGTGGAACGGTGCCGCGGCCGCGGACGACGACGAAGACGGGGCGGCGCGCGCAACGTCCCAGAGGCGGATGGAGGAGGCGGCGGTGAGGAGCTTGTAGCGGGCGGGGGGCGGCGCTGCGGTGGGTGACTCCTGCTGCTGCGGTGGTGGCGGCTGGAGACGGGGTTGCTGTGGGGGCTGGTCGCGCGGGGGCGAGGTGTGGCGATGGTGGTGGTGGTACTGCTGCAAAGGGTGCTGCTGCTGGCTGCTGCTGCTGAGGTGGGGTTGGTGTGATTGCTGCTGCTGCTGCTGCTGGCGCGCCTGCCTGCTCTGCTGCTGGAGGGTCTGCATCGATCGGGACAGGCCCCGGGAGAGGTGGGGAGGCTAGGCAGTGGGGTGTTGCTGCTGGCTCCGCCGAGTCGTGCAAGGGGGGTTGTGCGATCGAACCGGTGGGGAAGGGGGCCTACGGAAAGCAGTTGAAGTTGTCGTCAAAGTCTAAACCGGTGAGCCAAGGGGGCCGGCGGGCGGGTAGCAAGAGTTTGGCTGGAATGGGGGGACGCAAGTGGAAGAGGCGGTCGGCTGCAGTGGCGTTGCTTGGCTGCGTGGGGGAGGGGAGTAAGGGGTTGAGGTGGCCCTGCTTGACAAGGCAGCGTGGGTGGGAACGCGAAAAATTACGGAGGGCGACCTCGTGCTGCCCAAAGAAACCTGCATTGGGAGGGACGGAAGGGAATCGATAGTTTGCGGAGACGGAGCTTGGTGTCGAGCCCTCCCCCCCCAAAAAAAAGACTTGTGCACACTCGTCGTTCGCTTCACTCGACCGAGGATTTGATAATGGGCGCCTTGGAGAAAACTGTCTGGGTGGTGATGAGGGCTGTCGGTGTGAGCTCCTGCTCACTGAGCAATGCCAGATAAAAGCGAGGCTGCACTTTTTCTTTCTTCATTCTCTTCTTCCTGTAAGACGTCAAAGACAAAGGACTAACAAAACTCGTTTGGCAAAGTGGACGGAGGCGGACCGGGGGGTTGGACAGCTTACAAAAACCAAAGGCATAGTGAACAGGCAAAGCAAGAGAAAGTGGGGCCAAAGAAGGAGGGAAGCCGTCGCTCAAAAAGCAGCGTGGGACAAGGGCGTTTGGGAGTGTGTTTTTGTTCTCACGAACGGTTTTGTTGAAGTACGAGTTCAAAAAAAGAGGAGATATGGCGTGGGAAAGGGGGGCGAATGAAAAAAAGAGAGAGGGTCCGATGAAGGAAGGGACAAAAAAAGGAATCAGAGGACGGAATGGGATGCGCAGGATTCGGCGGTTGGGCCCTCCGACAGACCCCTTCCCTACTTTCCCGACTTGTTGCAGTAAACAGATCAGATAAGGCAGCCGTGCACGTCGGGCATGGCGTTGACGACGATCAGGACAAAGTCGACGATCCACCAGATACCAAAGCCACCGCCGGTGATGAACTTGAGGAGGCCGAGGAACACGTAGCCGAGGTAGAACCGGTCGACGCCGAGGGGTCCGAGGAAGAAGGAAAGCAGGACGGTCGTCACGTAGTCGCGGTCGGATTGGCAGTGCTCGCCGTCGTCGCCGCCGGGAGCGATGACGAGGAGGCTGGTCTGGTACTTGAGGAACAGGACGACTGCATAGTGGAAATGGTGCGTTGCGGGGTTGGATTTTTTTTTTTTTTTTTTTTTTTTGGGTTCAAAGTGGTTGGGCGGTGGCGTGGTCAGGAAGAAGGATTTCATTGGTCATGTCACCACAACAACAAGCATTGTTTGTTTGTCTTTGCGGTAAGGCTATGTGGTGGATGGACAGCTGTCTTGTGCCCTCCCATGAGGGAGCAGAGAGACGAGCGAGAGAGAAGAGGGAGAACGGAGAGTGAACGGACGGGGAAGGCACGAAAGGGGCAGGAACGGAAGATAACAGTTCCACACTGTGCCGAACTGCGCGTGTGAAAGGTGCGCAGAGGGGGGGGGATGAGAGGGACTGTGTTCGCCACACACGCGCATCCCCTCCTTCGAAAATCGTGGGGACGACGGACGGGAGAAAGGGAGAATGGCAGTCATCGTGACCGTCCCCGCCGCTTGGAGCGACGGCAGTTCGAGAACAGGCCTAGAAGTTTGAGCGAGACAGCCGGCGGGGGTGGTCTTTGGTGTGTAGAGAGAAACGCATGGGGGTCGGGCGCGATGCGTGCAATGCATGCCACGTTTTTGGCTGCCAATCCGATTATTACGGGGCCTCGCTTACCGGCGACGGCGATGAGGGCGAAGATGACCCAGAAGCCGGTGATGCGCTTCTTGTGGGTGTTGACGTGCACGAACACGCCGCGCGGCTGGGCGACGCCGGACTCGTTGGCGACAAGGGGGGTGTTCTCGCTGGGCATGGCGGGCGACGGCGTTTGCGACGGGTTGGTTTTGAAGGGGTTTGACGATGGGAAAGTGAACGAAAGAAAACGAACTTAGAGCGAGAACGACCAGCGGCTCAATTAATGGCCCTTGCTTTTTTTGTCTCCGCAAGACCGAGGGGCAGCGAGAGAGACAGAGAGAGAGAGAGAGGGAGAGAGAGTGTGTGCGTGTCTGTGTGTGTGTGTGTGTGTGTGTGTGTGTTGTTTGTGTTGTTTGTGTGTGCGTCAGCGCTCTGATTTTTGAAAGCAGATTGATTGTTTGCTTGATGAAAGAAAGTTCCGTTCTTTCCACGCCCCACTTTGCATCCATCCATCCTTTCATCCGAATTGGGCTAAATTTTCCTTTCGTTTTCATGTTTTGCTATTATTTTTGCTATTCGTCTGTGGCTGGCTGGCTGACCTTCGACACGTGCACAAGAGAATTTTTTTTTGGTTTTTTTTTTTCGAACGCGAATTCTAATTGCACGTGACCATCCACTAGACAATATCCACCCTCAATTGAAACATCTTCAAGCAACAAATACATATTAACCCTCACACACAAACACACACACACACGACGCGTGCGACCCGTGAACAGCAGCTTATCAATAATACCTCTGCTGAACACTTAATTCTCCTATTCAATTCGCATTTCACAACTCTGCCTCGTTCCTGATCGTACGGCTTCTCTACCGAAACAGCTGTTTCCCCAAGATGCTGGAAGCACCGCAATCACCGTCGTCGTCGTCGTCGTCGTCGTCGTCGTCTCCACCACCAACACTGTCCCCATCAGCTTCCACAACAGCACCATCCGTGGCATCACCATCATCGTCGTCGTCATCAAGATCGTCGTCGTCATATGCACCATCATCCCAGTCGTTGTTCACTTCGGTAATGGGAGCCAACCGTGTAACGATTTCTGTGTTGCCTGCTGCCGAGGCTTTTCTCCGCCTACCCCCAGGGAGCTGTTCCTCATCGTCCTCCTCTTCCACTTCTTCGTCCGCGTCTTCACCAAGGGGGGTCAGCTTCATTCACGGACTCCCCGGCCTTTCCACACCTCAAAATTCGCTCCATGTCCAAGGCCACGTCAGCGTCGCCAACATTCTGGCGCACCATGAGATCCTGTCTGTCCGCGTTGGATTCCGCGCGTCCGTGGTCACGTCCAATGGTGACGCAAGAGTCCACTCGCCCCTGGAAAAGAGCGAAGTCGTCTGGATCGACGGATGCGAGGTGTTCGCCAGCACCATTGGGTCCGGCGGACCTGGCGCCGTCGGTTTGTCCGCTGCTGGAGTCGATGCGGTCGAGGAAGGAGAACCAGATGGAAAAGAAAGTGCAGAGGGCCCGAGAACGGTCGAAATCCCATTCAAGATTCGCATCGACGACGAAAAGGCCTTGCTGCTGCCTTCTCTCGACGCTGCCGATCCGGAGTGGGGATTCGGCGCGCGGATCGAATATGAGGTGGTTGCAGAGGTTTTCGTAGACATCGGTGGGCCGGACGCGCGGAGGAAACGAGGAATCGCCTCGGTCGGCGAGGCCGTCGCGGATGCGGCGAGGCTGTTCCCCGTCGTGCGCTCTTCGACCGGAGTACGGTCAGGCCCGTCGCCGTGGAACCCTCAGAGCTCCAAACTCCTCCAAGCATCAGCTGCGTCGTCCACTTCCGCCGATTCTCCCTGGTGGTGGCCCTCGTGGATTTGGTCTTCACCACCCCCGCCGCCTCCACAATCCAGCCGAAGCGCCGCCGCGTCGGTGGGAACCCGTGCTAACTACCGCCACGGCAGACACCCTCCGACAGACAACCACCACCACTATCACCACACGCACCCCCTCGTCCACGCACTCCATCGCCGCTACGCCCTCGCCACGTGGCTCTTGCGAGAAATCGCCTCCGCACCTGTCCTCGTCAAGCGCTACGCCCCTGCCCCGCTCCTCCGCGCCGCAAACGTCGGCGGCAAGGCCGGTACGTGGACGTGGTCGTCCGTCGCCGACGATGGCCGCACGGGTGGGCCTTCGACCGCTCGCTCCGACGACACCAGTGGCGGCGCGGACGGTGAGGTCAACGTTGAGGCGACTCTCGGCCGATGCTGCTTCGGACCCGCCGACGAGGTCCCGTTTCACATCAAGGTTCTTTCGCCACCACCGATCCTAGGGGCGCCGCTTCTCGTAT
Source organism: Zopfochytrium polystomum (assembly GCA_025765615.1). Lineage (NCBI taxonomy): Eukaryota > Fungi > Chytridiomycota > Chytridiomycetes > Chytridiales > Chytridiaceae > Zopfochytrium > Zopfochytrium polystomum. Next base: position 65,605 of record JAIVFJ010000207.1, on the reverse strand, counting down.
GCCGAATCTGGCTGGAAGAAACCCAGGGCGTCGGTATCGTCATTGGTGGCGGCGGCGGTGGAGACGATCGTGGCGCTCCACCCACCCCTCGCCGGCCTGCACACGCTGGCACGGACGAGTTTCAGCATGACCCTGCAAAGGACCCATACATGCTCAAAATGAGGGAAATGATGGACGGTACGAGCCTTGGACGAAAGTACATGCGACATCGAGTTGCCCTATGGGAAGTCCCAGAGTCGGAGCCGGGCGAGTTTTCCAGAGACGGAGGGAAGAAGGTAAGGAGACATTCGCTGTATGGGGGGCGGGGTGTGCCTGCGTGTCGATGTGTTGGGTTGGGGACCGTCGTTGCTCTGTCAACACGGTTCGAACGCTGACATCCAGCTCATGCTTATTTCCGCGTTCCGAAAAATTTAGCTTCTCCTTAAGATTCCACCGCTAGCAGCCGCACTTCGAATGAGGGCAAAGGCGACTCGTTCCTATGGACTGGTTGGCGGATGGCTCTCCTATTTCGCACCGAAAACTCTGGGCGTCAACCCGTCCGGCTCGTTCGCAAACAGAATCGCCATCACGCATGAGGTGGGTTCCCAGATTTTCCCTTCAATCGAAACTTCAAACCAAACAGCATGCAACTGCCCCTTTCTAACACTTTCCTCCACGACACCAACGACTCAACTGCTCCCTCCCAACACGCGCCTGCCTTCTCCAATCACAGTTTCACTTTGAGCTCGCCTCTTCGGCGTTACCACCCTCCCAACCCTATCCGACCGTCCTGTACGCACCACCTCCCGCTCCCGTTACCGTCACCGCGTTTTCGGCGGAGGAAGCGCGGAGCGTCATCGAGGTGGTCCCCGGCCTCCGCCGAGACGTCGAGGCGGCGGAAGCCCGTGGTGGTGGTGGTGGTTGTGGCACAAGCGAAAGGAGAATGGTGGGGATGCCGGGCGGAGGCGTGTTCGAGCGGATGGAGTCTGAGGCTACGCTGGTGGGCGAAGACGCGGCGGCGTGATGTGTCGTTGAGGAGAGATGCGGATTGCATCGGATGGACTCAAAAGAAAGTTACTTTAGAAGGCACCAAAATCAGTGCCTGCGGCCTGCATCCACAGCATTTCTTCTCAAAAACTTTCTTGGGATGCCTCAGGGGCTGTATTTGAAACCGGTCCCCGCCTCCTACCACGCCCCACCCACCCACGACAATGACGCCGCCACGGCCGCCAGCGCCGCCACCGAGCCGGCAACAATGCAATCTCGCCACCACGGCCCCGCCCCGCCCGCCCGCCGCCGCGAGTCCGACCGCGTCGTCGCCGTCGCCGCCGCCCCCGTCGTCGCGTTCGACGCCGTCGCCGCGCCCGACCCCGTCGGCCAGGTCAGCTTCGCCAGCGTGTTCAAAATCTCCATCGCCTCGATCTGGTCGCGCGGGTTCGTGCCGTTCGGAAACGTGTACTGCTTCGGCACTGCAAATTTTTGGAGCGTGAACAAAAAGGTGGGGTCGGGGCGGCGTGGGGCCAAAACAGCTGTCGCACACACCAACAACCCACCCACACACACCCCACACCCTGCGCACGCAACTACTCACCAGGATTCAAATCCCTTATACAATACCACCTCTCATCGCACCTCCCCAACACCACCTTCGCCGTCGCCCTCATCACCTCCTCGATCCGCCGCCGCCCCGCCGCGTCCACCCCCGCCGCCGCCGCCGCCCGGTAGTACGTCCCCAGCCCCCGGTACAGCGCCCACGGGTACCCGCTCGGCTCCTTGCAGATCGTGTTGCCGCCGTTGTAGTCGCACGCCGGGTCCCAGATCACGCTGTTGGACGCGTTCACAAAGGCAGAGAGCGCGTAGGTCACGTGGGAGGTGGCTTCGGTCAGGTAGCTGAGGTTGCCGGTGGTTTGGTGGAAGACGGTCAGGCCCGAGATGAGTTCGCCGGAGTTGTAGCTCCACTGGGGGAAAAAAGGGAGTACTCAGAATCGCCCGCGGAAACGATGGTGGGCCGCCCCAACAAAGAAACAAACAGACGGGGTGGGAAAAGCACCCTTACCGGATCCTCGTCCCGCGTGCACGACCCGTCCGCCATCACCCCCGTCCACAATCCTGTAATCCCCCGTCGCGTTCACCACCACCGCCTTCATCCACCCATACACCCTCTCCCCCCACTCCCTCACCGTCTCATTCCTCGCCGACCCCCCTCCCACCCCCCCGCCAAGCGCGTACAACCTCGCCGCAAGGTGCACCGCCTCCGCGTTCGTGATCGTCGACTTGTAGAACTTCCGCGTCAGGTCCGAGTCGCCCCGGTTCCGCGACCAGTAGATGCCCCCGCCGCATTGAGAGTCCCATTGCTCGAGCATGTGGCTGAACGTCGTGGACGCGACGTACGACCAGGGCTTGCCCGTGGGAGAGGAGGAGCTCGGGTCGTGGATCGGCGTGAGGGCGCCGTAGAGCTCGCCCGCGGTCGCGGCTGTGACGTTGTGCGCGCAGGGGAGGAGGTTTTCGTGAGTTGCAACCACACAACCCTTAGCCCTCACACGATGAAACCTTATATAAAAAAAAAAGAACGGAGAGAGGGAGTTCAAAAGCTCACCGGCCGTGCCCCACCACCCGATATCGTCGTTCCACTTGCCGAGGTAGATGGACCCGGACCCGCCGCCGTCGTCCAGAAAGTCCCCTTGCTCCCAAAACGTCGCCCTCAGCATCTGCGAGTTGATCAGCTCGTCCAGGCTCGTGTCGTTCGCGCCGGCCCACTGCCGGTAGAGGAGGAGCGTCTGGTGTGTTGTGTGTGTTGTGCGTGCGGGGGGGTATTTTTAGGGCGACAAAGAAGGAAAAGAGAAAAAGGGGTGGAAACACTTGCGTGCCAGAACTCGCCCGATTCGTGCCACTGGATCAGGTCCTGGTCCCACGCGCCGTCCAGCGCCGGCGACGTGTAGTAGTACGTCATCCACTTTACCGCCGCGACGGACGCGCGCGCGATGTCGGCTGCCCGTTGGGAGGTGTTTTTTTTTTTTTGGAGAGCGCATGTTGGAGAGGGTTGGTGGGTAACGGTATTGAAGGGTGGTGGACGGTTTGGAGGGAATGACAAGTTGGATTTATTTGAACGGAGCGACGAAGTCAGCAGTTGTGGGGGGGATGTTCCCTACATTGAGATGTCAAGTCGATGCTCGGGGCAGCGGCGCGGGCACCGCCGCTGCGGCGATGCACCAGGACAAAGGCGAGCGCGGCTAGGACGAGCCTGCGTGGCGGTGGGGCGAGCATGTTGCCGTGTTCGTCTGTGTGTGTGCAAGATTCGAATCCAACCGCAAATGCTATTGCTTTTCGGGCTGCTGAACGGGGTCTATTTTCAGCAGTGTTTTTGCACGAGTAATGTCTCCACTGCCAGGGTTAGTGGAGAGAGCGCGGCCGGTCGGCGTTCTAGAACGTGACGGCGGGGGTTTAGGATCGAATCAAAAACAACCAAAAAAAAAAAAAAAAAAAAAAATCCGGGCAGCAAATGAATTGTCCAACACGGTCAACTAATAGGTAGGAGCGGAGACGGAAGACTGCACAAAGCAGTTGGCTTTCGGGCTGCGCACCACAACAGTAATCCAGGCACTAATTACGCCTTTCGTCATTGTAGACTCCGTAGAGCATGTAAGGCCGCGTGTTCAATGTGGGGTCATTAATCTATTTGCTCCAACTTCCCATAACGTTTCATCACATTGGCTTGGAATGCCTAAGGTGATGCAGCACATCTGCGACGCCTTCAATTGCTCTGCCGCTCACTACTGCCCCCTTTAATTCAATTAGATTCCGTAATGTGTTGCAAATTTCAAGGTAACAAATAATGTCGCCAAAACAGGCCCGCTCAAACGCCGAAAATCCCTTCCAACTTTGGGGAAGAATCCGACCACCCAGGTTCGAACTGGGGACCTCATGATATCACTACTGCACTTACAGTCATGCGCTCTTCCAACTGAGCTATGGTCGGGACGAAAGCTGCACCACATAACGTAACTCTGAAATCATCAGTACTCCAAGGTTCTGAGGAAGGCATCTGATTGATATGACTCTTTGTGCTGCAGCCTTGGCCCGCAGGCGACCTCCAGATTGTGCACTATGCAACGAAGCCAGCTCGACATGACCTTCTTGTTCCTGCAACCAACACTGCCTCTGAAGGCGGAGATGCAGCAAGGAGGAGGGAATCAAAAAAAAAAAAAAAAAAAAAAAAAAAAAAGGTTGTGGAATTGGAATTCCAACAAAGGTGGAGGACGACTGCAGGATATGCTGGAGCTGGGAGAGCGAGGGTGGACGGACAGTGGTACGGAATCTAGCTATGGCGCCTTGCGGTGGGGGATCCACAGCTGAGTTTAACACTCAGACTCACACATCTTGACTGTAAGTCACGAACAGTGTAAACAGTCTACTCTGAGTGAGTGAGTGAAAGGAGTGAATGAAGTGGAGATGTGTGTTTGTGGGTGGTCCTTCTCCCCAACTGGAGAGAACGAGAAAAAAGACTCTGCTATGAATTATTGATACATAATGTTGATATGCACACTGTAATAGTTGCTAGGCAAGCATGACCAGCACAGTGTAAACTAGGGCCCAGGTCTGCATTAGTGGTGGCGCGCTCTCCCATGGGCATTGTGAGAACAATAACTGACAGTCACAATAGGTTTGGATCTGTCTTGTGCCTCTTGCTGCTAACCAGTCAGTTCCGCCTAACAAACAGTATGGTGGCGGTGCTTGCCTAAGTAAAGTAGAAGTAATGTCGAATTTCCTCCACGCTCTACATCATCCATCCTTCAGGACTGGCATTTACTATTCATCATCAGAATTTTGGGAGAGAACTAATTGTGAATGCCTGGCCTTTGTGGATGTGTTTTACACAAAGACACCAAAGCGTATGTGTTTTTAGGAATCTTCGCATCTTCAAGAGCAATAATCAATGCATTTTTCTAGAGCCTTCTTGTTCTGGCAGCCTATTAAAAATACATATCTACGATGGCAGCTCAATACCAACTGATGTTCCATTCCAATATTATATTCATTATGACAGTGGCTTTATATTGACAGATTTTCCATCTCCGTGTCGTTTTCATCTCCTAATCCTACTGTCAGGAACATGGCAGGACAGGGCAAGGCTGACAAGGAACTGAGAGGAGTGATGATTGTATTGGAAACAATAATTCACTTGAGGGATGGGACAGGTCCCCCATCCCCCTTTTATACCTTTTGAGAGTGTTCCTTGTCAAGACTCCAAGAAAGTTCCAGAAAGAGCAATTAGTAATGCAATGATACCAATGATACCAATGACAACAAGACAAGTCAGGAAAGCAAAGAAGGTTCCAGAAGGTTCCACAAGGTTCCATGAAGGAATGTTCTAGAAGGTTCCAGAAGGTTCCAGAAGGTTCCATGAAGGAATGTTCTAGAAGGTTCCAGAGGTTTCCAGAGGGTGATTCATAACATCATCTCCCCCTTTTAGGCCTCTTCTGCAACTTGGTGGGGTACCTGGTCTTGAACTCAAGCAGAAGGTCTTGGCAGTGAGTGAGGTTTGACTCAGGCTCCCAGGTGTTGTCAGCATCTGAGTAACCTTTCCACTTAACAAGGAACTTGAGTGTTCTTCCAAACCACTTGGCATCCAAGATTTGTTCAACCTCAAATTCCTCTTCACCTTCTACCTCAACTGGAGGAGGAGGAGGAACAACTCTGCCTGGAATGGAATTGGCCACAAACTTCTCTAAAAGGCTGACATGGAAAACTGGGTGGATCTTCATGGATGCAGGGAGATCCAGCTTGAAGGTGACTGGATTGATTTGCTCCAAGATCTTGAAAGGTCCCAACTTGAGGTTGTCTAGCTTGGGACTTGGTCTTTTGGTCTGCAAGTTCTTCCTCAGAAGCCAAACTTGCTGACCCACAGCAAGGTCATGGTCCATTCTGTGAGTGTTGGCAAATCTTGAGGCATCTTCTTGGGCTTGCTTCAGGGTGGAGTCCAGGAAGGAGTTGATGATCTTGAGCTTATGTAAGTGTGAAGCCGCAGCAGGAGCTTGGACATTGGATAGGGTCTCTTGTCCCAGAAGATCTCCTCTTGGATTGAAGCCATAGGTTGCAAAGAAAGGAGATAGCTGGGTGCTTGAGTGGAGAGAATTGTTGAGAGCAAATTCTGCCAGTGGAAGGAGGGTGGGCCAATCATCCTGTTGATAGCTGACATAGCACCTCAAATACTGCTCCAGAGTCTGGTTTGTTCTTTCTGTTTGTCCATCAGTCTGAGGGTGATAAGCAGTTGACAGTTGAGACTTGATTCCAAGGGCTGCTGTGAGTGCTTTCCAAAATTGAGATCTGAACTGAGGTCCTCTGTCACTGATGATTGACTGAGGCAGCCCATGGAGCCTGAATATGTGCTGCAAAAACAGGTCTGCTGTTCCTTGTGCATCTATATTCTCAGTGCAGGGGATAAAATGGGCCAACTTTGTCCTTCTGCAGATGACAACAAGGATAGAGTCAAATCCATGGGATGGGGGAAGTTTCACAATGAAGTCCATGGATATTGATGACCAAGGGCTGATGGCGATTGGGAGGGGCTCCAGAAGTCCATAGGGCTTGTGTCTGCTGGATTTGTTTCTTTGACAGGTTTCACAGCTGCTGACATAGTTCTTGATGTACTTCCTCATGCCCAGCCAGTAGAAGTCTCTGGAAACAAGCTCATATGTCTTGTGCTCTCCTGGGTGTCCAGCTGTTGCTGCATCATGCCTTGTCTTGAGTATCTCAAGTTTTTCCTCCTCTTGGCTGATTTGAATCTTGTGAGGCTTGGGGTCCTTGGAAATAGCATGGGCCCACACACTGTCAGGAAACAGTGAAAGGTGTGTCTTGGATGGTGGGGTGAAACCATCTCCCCCTTCAGGTGCAAGGTCTGTCCTTCTGTGCTCATCAGTGGGGGGGCTTGAATTCTTGACTGGGAACTGCGATTCTTGAATCTTTGACTGAGGGTTCTGTTCTTGGCAAAGACTGTGAGCTGTGGAGCTTGAATCTTGAATTTGGACTGTGAACTGTGGTACTTGAATCTTTGACTGTGGGTTCTGTGAACTACAGACTTGGCCATGACTGTGAGCTCTATGAGCTGTACTGGAATCTTGACTATGAACTGTGAACTGTGAAATTTGAATCTTGGCTGGGATCTGTGAGCTGCAGGCTGATACTGGAGCTGTCATTTGTGGTTGACCTTGGATACTAGGCTGAGAACCTTGAATCAGGGACTTGAGAGCATGAGACTTGGAGGCTTGACTTGAGTTTTGGGTGACTGTTCCAATTGGTGGAGGTTGGACTTGACCAGTGACCCAATCAATGTCAGGGTTCTGGGCTTGCAGCCATGGTAATCCCAGGATGACAGAGAATGTGGGTGAGCCAAGATCCAATACTTCCAGGTTGACCATGGATGGTGGAAAGTCTTGGATGTGGAGGTTTAGCTTGGTTTCATGGCTGATTTCCTTGAACAGAGCATGATTGGCAAAGTGGACCTTGAGGGGTGTGGATTTCTTGATGGTGGGAATGGCACAAGACTTGGCAAGGGTGGCATCAATGATGTTGCAGGATGATCCAGAGTCTATAAGGGCCTTGGTTGTGATGGTTGACTTGGGTGAGAGTTGAATCTTGACATCCATGGTGAGTTGGTGGGGCTTGGAATCTGAGGTGTTTGTGGTGCTGGTGGTGGTGATGAAACAGGGGCAGCTTGGAGGAGGGTCCAGGGAATTGCCCCTCAGTGAGCCTGGACCTGGGAGTTTGGGTGCTTCTTCCTTGGGCAGTCCTTGACAGCATGCTCCTTGGAGCCACAGTAAAAACACAGTCCCTGCTGGGCCCTCCTTGTTTTCTCCTCTTGGCTCAGAGGACCCTTAGGAAGTGTCTCAACTGCATCCACTTGCATGGGTTCAGGAACTGTAAGAGCTTGAGGAACTGGGGTAGGTCTTGATGTAGTTCCTACTTGTCTTTGCTTCAGCCTCTTGGAGTAGAGTCTGTTGTCAATCTTGATGGCAAGGAGAATGTACTCTTCCAAGGTCTCAGGGATGTGCAGAGACTGGGAGAGCATGTCTTGGATAGACTCATGGAGACCATCATGGTACAGCTCCATCAGAGCTGCATCATTGTATCCAGAGTCTCTGGCTAGTTGCTTGAATTGGTTGGTGTAGGCCACACAAGATTGCTTTCCTTGCTTGATATGCTTGAGCTTGGATCTTGCTGTCCAAGATGCGTAGGGGTCACCAAAGGTAGCTTCCAGCCCTTCCCAGAGCTCTTGCAGGGTGGTGGGTGTGCTTGGGAGAGATCTGTACCATGATTGAGCTTGACCAGACAGGAGGGTGCTTGTGAAAAGAACCTTGACTTGCTCACTGGGAAATCTTGAAGGTTGGAGAAGGATGACATTCTCCACAGTGGCCATGAAGTTCCTAAGGTCTTTGGCCAGCCCAGTGAACTTGTCAGGGCTGGGAACCTTGGGCTCTCTTGCTTGGTTGGCTTGAGGCAGGGGAAGAGCTTGATGTTCTTGTTGGTGAAGTTGTTGTTGAAGCTGGTGCTGCTGGTGAAGGACTTGTTCTTGAAGTTGGTGTGTCTGTCTTGAAAGGGCTTGTAATTGGTCCATCAAGGCTTGGAAGGCAGTTGCATCAGGGAAGGTGTTGTTTGGGTCAGACATGATGGCAGAGAGTAGTGGGGGAGGGTGAAGTGAATTATGATGTCAGGAACATGGTAGGACAGGACAAGGCAGACATGGAACTGAGAGGAGTGATGATTGTATTGGAAACAATAATTCACTTGAGGGATGGGACAGGTCCCCCATCCCCCTTTTATACCTTTTGAGAGTGTTCCTTGTCAAGACTCCAAGAAAGTTCCAGAAAGAGCAATTAGTAATGCAATGATACCAATGATACCAATGACAACAAGACAAGTCAGGAAAGCAAAGAAGGTTCCAGAAGGTTCCACAAGGTTCCATGAAGGAATGTTCTAGAAGGTTCCAGAAGGTTCCAGAAGGTTCCATGAAGGAATGTTCTAGAAGGTTCCAGAGGTTTCCAGAGGGTGATTCATAACACCTACCTGCACCACTGTTCTGGTGCACAATTAGGACTGGTGTGGAAATCCAGAAATAGTAAATCTGCATATGGATAGACTGCAAATTATATATATATGTATATATTCTTTACCCAGTGTTGCAACCAATGCTGAAGCCCCAGGACCCACTTCACCACAAAAACAAAGCACGCTTGACCACACCAGCCCCTCCAGCAACCTCAACTATGCTGCTGCTTCCTCTCACCATGCTACTGCAATTACTGTCAACAGCTGCTCCACCTCCTGTTAGTTTTTGGGTCTTGTGGGGTAGCAGTGTGCAGGAGCTTTGACCTTGCCACTGTAGTGTGCACAGGGGCACCTTGTGCAAGGATGACTTCCAGCATTTTGCAAGTGCTGGTCCTTGTAACAGTTTTGTATAAAGACTAACACAAGACTGACAGAAGCCAAGCTCAACCACCACCTTTAGTAGTGTACTTCACCCATTCCCACAGCAGCCCAACCCATCAATCAGCCACATAGCAAACTCCTTCATGCAAAACTGTTACCCATCCCAATCACAACCCCCTTGGTTCCAGTCAGATCCAATTAATAGAAAAGAGTACACGCTTTTCAGATCTGGCAACTTCGATGACCCACCACAATCGCTCCAGACGTCACACAGCAGTCAAACTACTCTCCTCTTTCCAAAGAACCCTCTGGAGCCCGGATAAGACACCTCTACATTGTATCCACCACCACTGAAGTTGTCATCCACTTTACCACCTTCAACCTCAATTTGCTGGCCTTCCAGACCTCCCCCATCTAACCCCAAGCTATCATTGGAAAGCCCTGCTTCCGGACTACACGCTTGCGATCTTTGGCATCCCATAATCACCCTCCTTTGTGACGAACGATGCCTTTTCCTCTCACACTCACCAGATTACCTGGAACCCACACACTATTCACCAAATATTTTTGATTTTTGTCCCCAGTTGGCGACAACAACCACCCCTCCACCTGACACACACCAAGCATTTATATGGAGCAGCCTGACGGCTACTGCAGTGACAGCAAAGTTTGGCTGCAGTAACTGCCCTTCCCAGCAGTTTCAATATTCAGCCACGTAGGATCAACAAAGCAGCCACAGGTCAGAGACTGTACTAGGCAATCCTTGGCAGCACCAGTTACCTTGCAACGCACATGCAACCAGACCTTGCCCCAGCAGTTTCATATCTTGGTGCCTTCAGCATGGATCCCAGCAAGCCGCACATGAAGATCCTTGTTTGAGTTCCCAAATATCTCAATGGTAATAGTGAGTATGGTTTATTCTATTCTTGCACAGCCACCCCAAGCTCTCCACAATAATAAAAGGGGATCCTTGCAGTCTTATGACAGGTATGCTTGTTTTTAGAGTAGTCCCAAGATGAGACCTTGGTGTTATGAATCACCCTCTGGAAACCTCTGGAACCTTCTTGAACATTCCTTCATGGAACCTTGTGGAACCTTCTGGAACCTTCTTTGCTTTCCTGACTTGTCTTGTTGTCATTGGTATCATTGGTATCATTGCATTACTAATTGCTCTTTCTGGAACATTCTTTGAGACTTGACAAGGAAGACTCTCAAAAGGTATAAAAGGGGGATGGGGGACCTGTCCCATCCCTCAAGTGAATTATTGTTTCCAATACAATCATCACTCCTCTCAGTTCCTTGTCTGCCTTGTCCTGTCCTGCCCTGTTCCTGACACTTGGCGTAGTCTCACAGTACTTCTTTTTTAACCTCACACCACAGGTGTGACAAAGAGCGCTTCTTTCTTGGAAGGTTTTGACTATTTGCTCTTCGTCAGGGGCTGCGGCAACGGTCAAAAGGGTTCCACAACAATATGGTAGGCCACGTCCTTTCCATGTGCAAATTTTTGTGTGCAAATCCAAAAAAGGCTCCTATTCAATTTTGAGCAGAAACCACAATACTGGCGGAGTTCTGCCTGTGCCCAAAGTGGCTACAATAACTGGCAGATATTGCCAGCGCTTTTCGTCCCCAGAGAAAAAGAGCGGCCAGAAGCAGAGAACGTGTAGTTTAAACTCTTAATCTACTGCCTTCTACCAGAATCGAACTGGTGACCTTCTCCTTACTAGGGAGACGCTCTGCCAACTGAGCCAAGAAGGCGTTAAATGGGTAATCACAATGTACACTACATCGTGTATACACACTTTACACATTCGTTCGACCAAATGAACACGAACTACCTGGCAGCAAGTGAAAGTCGGACGGAGGCCGGGCGGCGAAAGCATTGGTGAATGAAAATGCGTGAATGCGCGCTGAACAGGGGAGGCGAGGGTGGGTACTGAGCTCAATGCTGGCAAAGAGCCTTCAAACATGACCGGAGGGAAGCGGGCCTCAGTGATGGCAGGCAGGCGGAAAAGCAGTCTCGAGCATGTGCTTCTTTCGGTCGAGCCTTCAGTGAGTCCGTGCTGGGGGGGACCGCGAGTCCTCGAGTCAACTTGACTGCCTGCGCCATGTTTTGTATTTTTGGAGGCGAGCTGCCCAAAAGCCGCAAGAAGACAGTTTGCGCTCGCACGACAACCTTCACGCCACCCACCCAACCCACCCTCTCGCCGACCAATGATGGCGACCGCGACATCGACGTCGTCCTCGTCGCTTCCCTCCCCATCGCACCCGCACCCGCATCCGCATCCGCATCAGCAGGCGCGACCAGCACTAGACGACGACGGCCGCCGAGATCGCAACCACGCCCACCACCCGATCGACATCATCCCGCCGTCGTCCGCCGCCGCCGCCGCCAGCTTCCCCCCATCGTCCCCGCGGCAGCAGCCGGCGATCGCGGCCTCCTACTTTGGCGAAACGTCCCGCCTGTACTTTGGCCCGCACTTTCTCGTCAACTCGCCGCATCTCGCCGCGGCGGCGGCGGCCTCTTCCTCCGATCCGGAGCGCGGAGGCCTTTCGGCGGCCGCCCTGGCGGCGATGCACTCACGGTCCCCTATGGCGTCCGATCTGTGGGGGCTCCGGTCCGGGGTCCAAGGCGTGAGCCTCTCCCGTATGACAAAGAGCGATATCGAGGAGGCCGTCCGACTGTACAGCGAGGTGAAAAGCCGACCCTCCCAGAAAGCTATCCCCCCCTTCCCCCCCTTCACTAACCATTTTTTCCGACCAGCCGTCCGCCGACGACCCCTCCGGCACGCTCACCCTGGAGTCCCTGGTCTACCTCAAGAAAAACTCGCTCCGCTTCGTCCCCGTCGTTCCCGGCCCGCCGTCCCCGTCCTCCTCCTCCTCCTCGACCGCCGTCACCCCCCGCCACCCGCCCTCGCTACAACATCGAGTTCTCGTTCGACGCCTCCGCCCCTTGCACCGTTACCCTCTACTTTGCGTGCCGCGAAGCCTGGGTGAGCGAAGAGGTCGACGACCACGACGGCGGCGGCGGCGACGGAGGAGGAGGGAGGCGTCCGCGGCTCGCGTTCCTCCCGCGGCCGACTACGAGGCCCGAGACCCTCCCGCACCACGTGAAGACGTACGGCCCGTTCCCGCAGGGCCTCCACTGCAAGTTTAGCCTCCACGACGACGACCTGTTTGAACCCGCGCTGTACCGCGGAGACCACCTGTTCGCCCAGGGTCTCGACAGCGCAGCGGCCGCCGCCCCCGCAGCCGCAGCGGGCGACGGAGAGCTGCCGCCCCTCCCGCCGCTGGCTCCGCCACCGCCCCCACCGCCCCCACCGGCGCCTCAGCCGCTTGAACAGGGCACGGGACCCTCCGAGGTCGCGGCCGGTAAAATGCCGGATGCCGCCTCAGCGAGCCACAACGTGCCGGACACGGTGGTGGGCGAGCTCGTGGGTTACCCGAGCGACCACCCACAGTTTGACGGTAAGAGAGTGGGACGCTTAAAGTCGTTTGGCAGGCGTTTTTTTCTTTTCTTTTCTTCTTTTCTCTTGACGGCGTAGCCTCGCGGGTACTTATTATTTTTTATTTCAGATGACGGTGGACACATTTACTATCCACTAGTCATTGTGATCGACGCGTCCAGTAAAGGTTGGGCAAGGGCTCTTTGATCTCCCTACATGGCTTACCCTCTCCTCCCCCCCAACCCCCACCCCCCCCAGACACCGAACACGACGAAAGCATCTTGCCTGTCCTCGTCACGTACGCCGTTCTAACCACCCACGGCGGCACCATCGAAGCCAAAGTCCTCAAACAGAAAGCAATGGTAACGTTCACTCGCACCTATCCAGCAACTAAAAAGACCCAAAAAGCCATCCCTTTCCAGCACCACCACCACCTCCTACACCCTCCACGAAATCTACGGCTTCACCGACCCCACCGGCACCGGCGCCGACGAACCCACCCCTCCCTCCGCCCTCGTGTCCCCCGAGGACCTCCAGACCATGCGCGAGTGCGTCGTCTGCATGGCCGCGCTGAAGAACACCGCCGTGCTGCCGTGCAGACACCTCTGTCTCTGTAGGGACTGCGCCGAGGTCTTGAGAGGGCTCGGGAGGTCTGCTGCCACGGCGGGGAGGGCGGGGGCGGCGGCGCCGGCCGCGAGCGGGGCAGCGGCCGTGCCAAAGTGTCCGATTTGTCGGCAGGGTGAGTGCTTTGGATTCCCTTTTTCCGCGTTGTTGTGTGTGCTGTCTGTCATATCCGTCTTAAACTGAAACCAAAACCAAAACCAAACCAAAAAAAAAAAAAAAAAACCGGAAAAAAAAAACACAAAAAAAGTCTTCCACTCCATGATCGAATTCTCCCTCCCTACCCCGGCCGCCGCGCGCGTCCCTCCCGTGTGAAAAAAAAAGAAGAAAAAAAGGAAAAGAAAAGGGCTGTGTTGCCGGGGCGCTTGCCAAAAAATCGAACTAAAATATAAGCGAAGACGGAACATGTGGAAAACAAGGGAAATCCAAAACGCTTTCTCTCGGGGGGGAGGGGCGTCGTGTGACAAATTGGCAGCCACAACGTCGACGGTGCACACACGCATTCGACTCACACCCTCAGAGATCTTCAAGCAAAAAAGAAAGAAGAGAAAAATACGAGCGTTCCACGACAATCAAAACGCCGACGCGAATGGATAGAAACTACAAACTTTTTGTAATACTAATAAAGCACAAACTAGACGTTTCACAAGGGAGGGGGAAGGGGGGGTACTTTCAAACACAACAACACCGCAAAAGAGCGGGTGAGAAGGAAGGAAACAAAAAGGGAAGAAGATGATGAACAGAGACGATGAAAAAAGGGATTGTTTGGGAGAAAAAGAGGGAGAAGAATCCCCCCTCATCAAACAAAAAAAAAAAAAAAAAAAGGCGCCCCCTACGCATACACACACAAGGACACACACACATATTTTCACAAGAGAGATGCAAGAAATCGGGAGATGGGGAGAACAGTTGGGGTCGGTGTGGGAGGGGAGCAGAGGGGGGTTTCGAGTTCCGTTTGTGGCACGGCAATATGTCTCCAGAGACATTGAGGCGCGCGCGCGCGTACGAAGAAATGTTCGGGGGAAAAAGGGGGTTCAAATAAGGTCGGGTGGAGAAACCCGCAAAGGGCTGGTGGTTTAAAGTGGGATGGGCTTTGAGGGGGTGGAACGGGGCGAGGAGGGAGGGAAGGGGGTGGTCTTGTAAGAGCAAGTCGGGTTGCGGAAGCACCCAGACGGGTCAAAGGACGCCTGGCGGTGCAGAGTTACTGGGAAATAAGGGTGATAAGGGGGTTGGGCGGGACGCGGGAGACGACGGCAAAGGGGAAATCGTTAAAAAAAAAAAGGGAGAAACAAAATTGTGGAACCGGTATCGTGTGTAGGCTGGAGGAGGGGGCACTAAGCGGAGGGTGGGAGGGCGGTCAAGCACCCCACATGGCGGCTGGCAAGGAATATCGAAAAAAGCAAAACGCTATAAAGGTCGAAATGTCGACCATCGAGTAGATTGTGATAGTCGGGGGAAATATACGTTTTCTGATGCGGAGTTTCTTTTCGCTGCCCAAGAAAGGAAAATAATTAAGAGCGTCTACGCTTCTCTTTCTGCTTTGCATTTGTAAAAGCCTTCACGAGTCGTTTGTCTCGCGGAGGATCCATTTGCTTTTGCGGAGGTACAGGACACGCTGGAGTTTTTTTTTGGGCGGAAGGCAGATGGTGTTGCAACGACGGGGAGGTCAATTGGAAGAAGCGTTTTCGACACCCACGATCGAAAAAAGAAATGAAGGTTGCCGCTTACCTGCACAGCAGCGTATTCCTCAGTGGTGAGCGCCGACCCTGCGGCGGCCGCCGCTGCCTTCCCCTTGGCACCCCCACTTCCTTCACCAGACCGTCCCCATTTGCGCAAGCGGCGGTACAACGGATCCGCCAACCGCGTATCGTGGCGGTCCCACTCTCGCCCGGCCGTCACAAGCAGCTCCACCACGCACGCGACCAGCGTCGCACGGACGGTCGCCGCCGCCGGGTACGTCGTCGCGGGCACCGTCAGCAGGGTCGCGACGAGGGTGATCATGCGTCGCAGCAGGTCGAGGATCGGTCGGTCCGAGCACCAGCCGGTGCGTGATAGTTCTGCGAGCCATCGCGAGAGCGTCAGCGCGGACGGCGTCGGCTCGGATGGGAGAACCGACGGCGAGGACGAAGGCGACGGCGACGGGTGCGGTGGCTGGAGCTGTGCGACAGCGGTGGGCAAGGGTGATGCGCTGGGCAGGGGCGATGCGGTGGTGCGTCGTGGTTCGAGAGCTGCTGCACTCGAGCTGTTGGGTCCGTCGGAGGTTCCCTGGACAGCAAGCTCGACTGACGCTATCGACGAGATCGAGGAGGCGCCTGTGATGGAGCCTGTCGTCGAGCCCACGGAAGAGGATGTGGAGAGCGTGCGGGAATCGGCGAGCCGCTCGAGGCTCAACGCCGAAACCGACTCAACTTCAACCAGCGTCGAGTCGGCGTCTCCTTCTCCTCCAATCTCAACCGACTGCTGAACTGCCTCTTCGACGTCGAGCGGTTCCTCAAAATCGTCTTCGTCGTCGTCCTCGGTGTAGACATCCTTCTCCGGATGGCCTCCGTCGTCGATTCCAAAGATCGCCATCACCGACGGCCTTTCCTTCCCAGGTCTTGTTCTGCCAGAACTCCCACGCGCGCTCCTCACAGAGCCCTTTCGAGCCTCCTTGGCCCACGATTCAATGGCGCCAATCCAGGCCGTAAGATCGAGAAGAGGACCCGCTGTGAAAAGCCGTTTCATCATGCTCGTTATCATGTCCGGGGTTACCGTGCCGGTGGCATCCTCCTGCGCAGCTGCGGAAGCATTAGAGGGACCACCAGCCCCAGAGGTTCCAGAGTTTGTCGAAATGACCAGGCCCTGACTCTGTGTCGAGGCAGAGGCGGCGGCGGCAGCCGCTGCTGCTGCTGCAGCTGCAGCCGCCGCAGCAGCCGCCGCTGCCAAGCTAACGACACTGCTGCGTCTGCGCCGCACCCGTCGTCGGCAGAGCTCCGCTACTTTAGCGAAGCCAGCAATGAGACGTGGGAAGGTCTTTCTTGGAGCAGAAAGCGCCTCTCGCATCAGCACGTTCAACACCAACGTAACTGGGCCCTGCAAGATAAGGTCCGCCAAAAGCGCCGGAGAAGCAAGTATGCGTGACGAGGGAGTTGTTGTGATATTGGTTGATCCACTCATTATCGAGGACGAAGCGAGCGAGGAAGACACCAAAGGAGAATTCAAGACTGATGTCGGCGCCGATAGCGACAGGGGAGAGAGCGGGAGCTCGGACATGTTTGACGATGCGAGGGGGTGAGCGAGATGATGCACGACCTGCCGCGCTTGGAGAGCTGCTTCCCACAAAGGGTTATCCTTGTTTGAGGTGAAAGGTGGAGGGGAAATGAGTATTCGCAATCAGACTTGGAAGTTCGATCCATAACTGAACACTCACATCCATTCGGTCGCTGGAGAGGTAGAACAAACCCCTCGAAACCATCCTTAGTGCAAGGAGGTCCAACAGATCCAATCGTCCAGCGATCTGCTCCCAGACCTCGAAAGGAAGTCTGGCAACATCGGGTTTCCGACCTACACTCGAGTCCAACCACGCCGACGAGTTCGACGAATTTGAAGCTCGGGAGCTGGAACGATGCAGCAAGACGCGAAGCGGCGGTCGCGGAGCAGTCAGCGACGGACCGGACCTCCCTGCGTTATCGTCTGGACTACTGCTGGAACCGTTTGCCCAAGGATGCTATGCGTTGCGAGGAAAAAAAGAAAAGTAATTCAGTATCGCACAATAAGCCAAACTATTTCTGACACAACGCACTCACCATTGGAGAAGATTGGTTGATCGGCGATGATCGCCCGTATCCGTGCTGGGATGAAAAAATCCCAGAACTGGACGACCGTCTACGCATTGACAGAATGTATGGAAGTGACGGCGGGGGGGGAGGGGGTGTGAAAGCGCTGGATCCTGGGACAGGCGGCAACGGCTGAGACAGATACCGCAGCGGAGGAGCTGAAGCTGATGCCGGCACTGCCGCCAGGTTCGATGAGCTCGTTGTGGCGAGGCTCGAAGACAGCATTGGCGGTGAGTTGAGTGGTCGCGAAAAAGGCAGGTGTGAGTTCAGGGAAGCGGGTGACGAAGAAAATCGAGACGGCAACTGCATAAAGCGAGTCTGCACGGGAGGCCCCGGTTTTGGGACCGTCATAGTGTCTGAAGGCAGGAAAGGGGACGTCGGCGGTGATGGTGGGGGTGTTGTTGGCGGAGACGGTGTGGGCGAGATCAGAGCGCCGTCAGGCAGGGCAAACGGCAGCGCGGAAATGCTGGCTTGAACCGGATCGGTCGGAGCTGTGCCGCGTGTAGACGGCGAGTACAACTGAGAAGGAATCCCACTGGGCGAAGGAGGCAACCCGGAGTTCAAAGGGGAAGACGGCCGTCCTGAACGATTCTGCATGGAGCCAGGAACTGGCGGGGGCGGTGGCAGCGGGCGTTGCACTAACCGAGCTGGCGCCGTTGCATGCCTAACCAGCGACGAAACGCCCGCATTGGGCGATTTTGGCCCCGGTCGACTGATTCCGGGGTAACCGAATTGACGAGGGTACTTGAGCGAAGCATGACTCGGGTCACGGGATGACGGCGGAGGTGGAGGAAGGGGTGCTTGGATTATTGCATCCATCGATTTGAAGAACAACGACATCTCCGCCTCCAAGTCCTGGAGATCGTCCGCTTCAGGGCTCGAAGGGCTTGAAAGCGAATAGGCAAGTGACGGACCACACGGCGAGGGAGGTTGAAGCGCAAACAGAGCGGGTGGGAGAGGCGCTGGCTTTCCGACTTTCGACATCGAAATTGTGCTGTCAATAACTACCGGCAACAAGTTCTCCTTCACGGTGATCTGCTCGTCCCCGCACGAAAACGAGTTCTCGCTCTCCGAATCTGACAAGCCGCCCTCGTCGTCGGACGGATGTGATACGTTGTCTCCGTTGTTGCCGCTCGTATCAGTTTTGGATATTGCAGCGGATCCCAAATCTGCTGCGTCTTCGGTCATTGAATCTTCCAAACTCTGGATCTCAGCTGAATCGTCCGACGGCAGCGGACTAGAGCCCAGACCATCCGAGGGGCTTGACGGTGGGGTAGTTTCCGGGAAACGGTAAGGCCGATTCGTCTGTTCAACCGCTGGGAAGCGATATCCGTCAACAGATAGCACATTCAGCGGTTCAAGCAAGAGGGTCGCAGCGCC
The DNA here is from genome assembly GCA_025765615.1 of Zopfochytrium polystomum. Taxonomy (NCBI): domain Eukaryota; kingdom Fungi; phylum Chytridiomycota; class Chytridiomycetes; order Chytridiales; family Chytridiaceae; genus Zopfochytrium; species Zopfochytrium polystomum. Next base: position 46,944 of record JAIVFJ010000207.1, on the reverse strand, counting down.
GGCCTCCGAGGTGCTTGAAGATTTCGAGGAAGGCGCTGATCGTCTTTGTTGAAACAGATCCGCCTGCGGCGGGGCTGGCGGCAGTGGATAGGACGGCAAGGGCGCTCCTGAAGAGCTGGGCAAGGCGAGGTTGGGTCCAGACTGCGGAAACAAGGACGGTGCAGGATTCGGCAGTGCCAGCGACAGAGTTGCAGCGGTGGCAGGAGGAGGAGGGGGCCAGCGGTTGAGAAGACGGGGAGTGATGATGAGGATGATGCCGATGATGAAGCGGGGGTGTCGCTGCAGAGATTTCAATGGGCGCGTTCGCACGATTGTGGTGGCCAGGGGAAGCAGCGGAGTCCGATGAAATCTGGGGAAGCCTCTCAGTGGGTCGTCCCTCGCCTGAGCGCTGCACTTCGCACGCGGTCGACGGCGGCGTCTTGGACGGCGGCAGCGAAAGTGGATGGTCGGCGTCGCTGCTTCTCATGTCGACAACCAAGGTGGTGGTGGTGGTGGTGTCCGTGGTGTCCGTGGTGTTGATGATAGTGATAGGAGGAGGAGGAGCTTTGACCGGCGGTGGCGATCCGCATGCTGCGCCGGAGGAGCCGGACTCTAGAGTGGCGCCAGGAGGAGAACCCATGGGTGCAGGAGCAGCAGCGGCAGCGGCAGCAAACCCGTTCACCGATGGCGGCAGCGATTGCTGCTGCTGCTGCTGCTGGCCAGAAGAAGAGGGGGGCTTTGAGCCATGCTGGGACGCGGCAGAGACAGCGGCGAAGGCTGCTGCGGGTGAGGGAAGATCGTTGCTGCTGCTGCTGCTGCTGCAGACGACGGCGGCGCCGCCGACGCCGCCGAGGGGGTTCAAGGCGAGGAGCCGGTCCATTTTGGTGCCCGCCGAAGCAAGCTTGTCTTCCTGTCTGTCAGCTGAGGCCGTTCTCTGTCTCTTTCTCCCCCTCCTCTTTCTGTCTCTCTCTCTCTCTCTCTCTCTCTCTCTCTCTCTCTCTCTCTCTCTCCTGTCCTCGCTCTGTCTGTCTCTCTCTCTCTCTCTCTGACTTCCTCTCTCGATGAAAAACTTCTATACTTGTAACAGAAAAATTCTCTCAGCACCAGAAGCAGAGACGATGAGGAGAACATGTTGGACTTTCGTGAGAAGGATAGTAAGGCGGCAATGCTGGCGGTTAAAGTTATCACACTTTAAAGAACAGATACTACACTGCTCAAAAAACGGAAAGCCGAGGAAACACTTTGGAATTATCTGCAGGAGGGCGTGACGCAGCATATCTTTTGAGAAATTGGTCCTTCTGTGCTGGTATCGTTTTTAAAGCGTGACTGCCTCCTTGATTTCCGACTTTTCGTGTTACGGGCCATGAATTGTCTGTTGGGGGGAATTTCAAATCCTAACAGAGCGAGCATCCTCGTCATGGAGGCATCTTGCCGCGACCCGCGGCGGCCTGCCGTCGTCGTCCCTGTAACCTTCCCATTTATCCCATCCAACGTGCCTTTTGCCCTGTGGTCGCACGCCCAACCTTGGCCAGGGATTTGGGAGTCCTGTGAGGCTTCCACATACATTCTACTACTATAACCCTATACTGGGCGGATGTTCATTCCAGAATGGATTCTGCGTATAAAGAGGTTAAAAGAAGAGTTAGGATAAAAGAAGAGTTATAAAAAATGTGTGAATTACCAGAAGATTTGGCGGGCATTTTCGACTCAAAAGGGAAATGTTAGAAAATAATGGCTGACTTTGGGAACGACATACTTATTAATTTCCTGCAAACTGCCCCAAAAACTGGACCAAGAGAAGCCAAAATGAATGAGTGTAAACTGGTCCGAACGAATTGTGGGCAGTTGACAAAGATGATGAAATTCTTCGAAAAAAAAATTAGAACAATTACTGTCACTTAGCGGGTGAGGCATTTTCTTCACTTTCGCGGAGTTTTCACCACTTTGGTGGTGTTTTGAATGAGGTCTGTTGTGTTGAAAAAACGTTCCGCTACTGGCACAGTTGCTGTTTTTCGATTGCTGATGCTTCAGTACTGAACATGTATATTCTGAGACCAAAGTAGTATGAGGAGAAAGCTCTTTCATTTCTGAATGCTGTTTGTGAAATCCTTTCCAAGGCTTACATTGGGCAACATGCCAGCTGGGCACTGTCATTCCACGGTGGAACAGGCCTTTAGAGCGAGTCAACAGTAAATAGAAAAGCTGGCAGCCTTGGATCTTCTTTCTATTTTCATTCTGCTGGGATCATTCTCCGATCGCAAAAGTAATTACTCGGCGCACCTCGAACACAGCGGGGCAACCCTTTCAATCACATCAGCTCTCGATCACTAATTCTCTGCCTCCTCGCTTTCCACCCGCAGCGCCACCTTCAAAAGCCAGCGAAAATTCTGGGTTGCAATCGCGTCGGAGCACATTTCATTTCTTCAAGACGGAGGCTGACGCGGACATTCGATTCCGAGCGGGGCGTGTAGGAACCCTCCTTACGACGAGCGGCTCACCGCACTGCGCTGCTTGCGCCGCCACATATTGAACCATCGCACCCCCATCAGCAGCCCCACGGCCGCCACGGCGCCCACCGCGACTCCAATAGCCGCCACCACCACCGTCGGCACCGCCAACCCGCCGGCGCCGCCGCCACTTCCGCCGCCGTCTCCAACCGGCCCGTTAATCGTCAGCGACGGGTCCGCCACGGCCATGATCGTCACGCTCACCACATCCAACGCGCACTCATACGCCGCCCCCGCCGCCCCGGCGCCGCGACGCGCGATATCGTCCCACCGCAGCCGCACCTCCCGCGGGAACCGCTCGTACCCAGTGTGTGACTCGAACCCCAGGAAGTACAGCGACACCTCGTCCACCCGGTGTGTCAGCGCCGACACCGGCGTGATGTCCAGCGGCTGCGACGACAAGGACCGCGTGGACGTGCCGTCTTTAGATGAGGGAACTACGTATGTGAGCGTGGCAGCGTCTGGGTATTGGAAAAAGATTTTTGGCGCGATCTGCCGGTTGTCTTGAGGGGGGCGGAGTGGTAACGGGTTGTGGGTAGTTGGAGTGTGAGACGGAGGATATTGAAAATCAGGAGGTATATGTTCGTACGGTCAAACGTCCACGAGAGGTTGCCGTATTCAACTTCCACCTGCCAAAAAGAAACAGAGAATCGGAATCGTATCGCTCGTTAGGCCGTGGCCAAGCAGATCTCTCTCATGAGTTTTTCCCTTATTTCACCTGGATGTTTCCGTACTTGTGGTCGGCCGGAAAGGTGAAATGGAGCCATTCCGACGGACAGTTCGTTGAGTTGTCGACCGAAACTGTAAGGTTTTCATTTAATGCTTCATGCGGCACCGGGAATCCGAAAAAAAGCTTCCTTTCCGACTAACCTGGATTCGACATCCACCGCGAGCCGTCGCTCTTCTTCACGTTCGACGGGTCGCACAGGTTTGGTGCGCACTCGCCGCCGACGTTGGTCGAGCTCGCTGTCACGGTGGATAGCGGCACCAACGAGACGGTGTCGCCAAACACATACACCATCGTTCGAAGCTCTTTGCGGGATTGGCGGTTGTTTTCTTTTTCGGGGAGCGTGCGATTATTGGTGTGTTGGGGGTCTTTTGGCACGATTTCTATTTTTGGAGGAGACGCACAGTACACTGATGTATTCGGTATTGAGATTGGGTGAACACGAACATCTCAAAGCTACTGCTAAGAGACGCCAACCAACGGCTTGTACGTTTTTCTGTTGAATGGACCGGAGCCCCAAACTATTAGCGTGTTCCGCTCTTTCACATGTTGAGGCGCGAGGCTGTCCGATGGAAAAAACAACGATTATCTGCACGTTTCTGTTAGAACAAATGCACACCAAAGAAGAAGAAAGAAATCCTTCTCGATCGATTACCACCCTCAACCACCCCCGGAACCTTAATCGTTGCTTTCCCCATTTGGCCCGCCCTTCTTCTTCTGTCCCGCCTTCTTCTTATTCTCCTCCTCCTCCTCCCCCGCTTCCCCCACCGCCGCCGCCCCCGCACCGCCCCTCCGAGGTCCTACCCTTATCCCCATCTTCTCCATCCCCTTCCCAATCTCGTCAACATCGCGCTGGATGTGGGCAAAAACGATTTCTTTGCCGCCGGGCAGCGCCGCCATTTCCTCCATCGTCGAGGCCAAAACCTTGTGCGATCTTGCGGGTCTTCAGGAGTTCATCGCCGGGTAGGTGTAGCGGGAAGGGGGTAAGAGGAAGATGAGGAAGGGGAAAAAGATTGTGTGGTTAGTAGGACCAACATGAAGCCGTTGGAGCGGGAATGAAGAAGGAACGGAAGCAAGGACCGAGCCCCTGCTGATTTGCGACTGCCGTCGACCCAACCCGCCTCCTCCCCCCCGCAAGAAAAAGGTGCGCCTACCGGTTGCCGTACGGCGCATCTAATGGTTCACTGCGATTGGAGGAGCGTAGAATGTTATGGATTTCCGAACCAGTTGTGCACCCAATTCGGAAACGAGGAACGGGGGCTGGCAACTTACTCTTGCTTTTGTTCGTGGTGACTATTTGGGGATTTGCGAGTAGGAAAATAACATCAGTTACATTTTTGGGGGGTAGGGGCGGAGGCCAGTGATATTCGCTCGGTACTCACTCTTGTGGCACGATATTGTGATCATACTGTATTTTGGGGCTTCAATTTGGTAGTATGAGGAAATGGGGCGCCGTTAATTACAAAAGCGCTGAGCTTCGTTGTCAAGTCTCTCAGAAGACTTCGGAAGTTGGGGGGGGGGGGGGGGGGGGAATCGCGGGCGAGCGCATGGATTCAATCTACTCACGGGCTCCCCTTCTTCTTCCCCAAAAGCTCATACGGCTTTCCGGAGGGCGGAATCGCCGGCGGGATCACGTCCTCCCGCCGCGAGTCCCCCGCGGCGGGCGGGATCGGGTACGACGAGCTCAGTGGGTTGCTCGACGGCCCGGCCGCCTGGGCCACCGGGTGGTTCACGCTGTGTGACCCGCTGCCGCTGTGAGGAGCCTGCGGGGCGGCGCTGCCAGAGTGCGGCGCTTGCGGCGGCACGATGCTGCCGGCGCTGGCAGGGTTGGGCGAACCAGCAGGACCGCCGTTGGCCGGTGGCCTGGGGCTGCCGCTGGAGCCGGAGCCGGCGGGAGGCTTGGAGCCGCCGCCCGAGCCGGAGCCGGAGCCGGAGGCCGGTGGGTGCTTGCCAGACCTGATTTTTTATCAGGGGGGAACCAGTCAGAGGATGCTGGCGAGGAAACAAAATACAGCGCGAGTCGCGGACGGTCGGGTGGTGGGGCGATCTGGTTTCAGTTTGGGTGAGGGCAGAATTTACCCCGCGGGCCGTGCGTCGCAGGCGAGCGCGATCAAGAGGACGAGGAGGGCGAGGCCGGCTGCGACGAGCAGCGCACGGTTGTGGGGGCAGCGCTTAGTTTTCATTTTTTTTTTTTTTTTTTTTTCTCTCGATGTTCTTCTTGCTTGGTGCGTTGTTTCTTGAGGAGGTTGTGCCGGTCGCGTCGTGGTGGGCCTTTGTTCTTATACCGCTACCGAATGTGGTCAAATGCGCTCGCTGAATGTCTTTTCCTGCTTTCGATGAAAGACATCGCGACCGTGCGGTGGAGGCTGGTGGAGACTGGGAGACACCACCCGGCCACCCAGCCACCCGGCCGCAGGGGCAACAAGAACAAGACACGGAGACACAACCAACGACCAACGACCTCATCCAGCTTCCCCAATATTTACTCCGGCTGCTCACCCCACGTGTCATGCCAAGGAGGTGAATATTCATTTTGCATCCCACGGGCATGGAGGAATTAGGTGACAAGATTGCAAAAACAATAAATGTCGGGATATTAATATTTTCTATTGAATTGGAAATATCGCGATGTGTTTCGATTTGAAACCTTTTGCATTCTCAGCCTCGGTTCTTTCGTAACAAAACGGGGAGTGAAGTTGCGATTGCTGACAAATATTTACGCACTTGAAAAAAGGAATATGATGCAAAAGGGATAATGCAGATTGCGCGCTGTAAGTCGCGTACCATCGCCTCCCAGCCCCATCAACCAACGTCGCACCGTCTTCAAACACGAAAACCACCCACCTGCGCAATTCTACCATAACCGCCAACCACAGTCTAAATCCTCCAGTGTGAACTTTGCGCAGACGTTCCCTTGTTCCGCCGCTTTGCCAGCCAGTTCCGTGCTTCCAAGTTGTTTTGAGCACTTCGCCAGACAAGTACAGCGAGCCAAGATTGTTCTGCGCAAGCTCGCTCCCCGACTCTACCTCTTTCCAAACCAATTCGCCGCCTCCACAAGGTCCTTTGCCACGCCGTTTCCGTCGCATCACAGCGCGGCGAGGTTCACCTGATCCTATTCGTTGCCGTGCTCGGCTGCCTTCCGGAACCAGTACGCCGCCTCGACGAGATCCTGTTTGAACCCCTTCATCGTCGCGGTACAACACGCTCAGGTTGTTCTGACCCGCTGCGTTTCCATTCTCGGCAGCTTTACGGAACAAGTGGGCTGCCTCGACAAGGTTCTGGTCAACGCCTTTGCCGTCCTTGTGCGCCTTCCTGAACCAGCTTGCCGCCTCGGAAAGATCTTTCCTAACGCCTTTGCCATCGCGGTACATTGCGCCAGGCTGCACTGACCATACGCGCTCCTCTTGCGGCCATTTCGATCCAGAAGGCGGCGCGGGAGACGTCGCGCGTCGTGGCGAGGCCAAAGTGGTGGCGCAGCGCGAGCATGCGCTCCGCGGCAGGGTTGAGCAGGCGCCGCTTTTTATTAGCTCATGAATGATCGGATCGGCTGGCTGTGGCGAGGGACTCATTGAGTCGAGATGATGGGAGTGGGCGTTATCGACTTGTGCGTTAGTGGAAGGCGCGCCGCGGATTTGGGCGAGCATGCCCTTGACTCGCCAGAGCGCGTCTCTCCTTCGCTTTCCGTTTGCCAAATATCTCGCTCGAGGTCGACACCTAAGATTGGTGACGGTCAAGAGAAATCTCAATAGAAACGCTGGGGAAAGAAAAACGTGTTCAAATGGCTCCGATCTTCGAAAACTTACAGATCTGGCCGGCGGTGACAAAGGCCGCAACACTAGTCTCCACCATGCAGGAGCGGTTTTCGATGGTGGTTGGCAAATTTGACCTCTTGCTTACAGACGTGCGAGTCCACGTAGTTGTCGGAGCAAAAAAATCATGTATGACATTTCAACTCGAAATCAAGAAAACCTTCGCATTTCCAGGTAAAACTTCTTGAAACGGGAATATGATATAGTACCACCAATTGCCTTTAAAGTTTTGCAATAGACATGGCAGTCATTCAAGGTGACTTGGAGATTTCGATTTCAAAGTGACTGATTTTCTGCTCAAACAACAACCCTTCAGTGCAAGAACACCTCACAAAGGCTGTGAATGCCACTAAAAACAGTCTGAAACCTTTCTTCTCCTTGTTTTAATAAGCTATGAGTTGTTAAACATGCAATTTTAGGCCCAGAGTGTGAAGACAAGTTTGTAGCACGCCAATGAATGATCTGAGCTCTTCAACTGTGAGTTTCTTCCACTCCACTGGATTTACATCATCATCTCCAGTGGGATGGAAGGCATTCTGAAGCTCAAGCTCCACCCTTCTTTCACCAGCCTTTCGAAAAGCGTTTGCATTTGTGAATGACATAATCATTGTCTCAATGGCCTCATTCCAAACAGTCAAAAAGGACTTTCCTGGTGTGAACAGTTTCCTTGCCGAAGCAGATGAGAGCTTTTCAACTTCTGAGACGGAGAAGCTTGTTTCGACTGACTGCAAAACTGCTGCAGCCCAGATCCAACTCTTGTTTGCTCCTTCAGTTGAACAGTACTCCAAAATTGCCTCAAGGTGCTTAAGGTCCACTAGGGGCCCATCTCCTTCAATAAATGAAGGGAACGCAGACCCAGCAGGCAAAGTCAAACCAGAACTGAAAACTGAGGTTGCACTGGCATCTGAACTTGATCCAGATTTGGGCAATGCGGGCACAGCCGAAGCAGTGGTGGACGATCTGCTTTCATCTGGGTGATGGGGTGCAGTCACTGTACTGTGCAGAACCTCAGCCCCAGGATCTGAAATATTGAGGACCACTATCTGGAACATTCTGCTTGGTGGAGGGGTGCAAAGGTTAGATTCATAAAAACAAAAGGGCAACCATACCCAAGATCCCCTTCAGCTCCGCAACTTTCACCTTGGAAACCAAGAGCAGTAGCCTGATCGATAAGGCGCTGCTTCGCCTTAAGTTTGACCACATTTGGGCTATTCTGTGCCTGGGAATCGCAGTTTTCTTGATTGTCCATTTTTCGACACAATCCAAACGTTCAGCTTTGATCTGACGATGAACCTGCACAAATTTGTATCGATCAATGCGTCAGAGCTTGAAGAAGCTGCGTGCAAAGTTTCAAACGACAATTGCTGTTTTTGACGGCGTTGTGCTTACAGAAACAGAAATATCATGTATATCTGATATCTTGTTTTTTTTTGATATCATGTATGATATTTTTTGTCGCGTATAACGAGAGAAATAATGAGAAAACACGCCTTCAAAGTCTTAGAGCTGTGCATGTCCAGGCCAGTCGTGGGGATCGTGCAAGTGGCCGCGATCGTGCAGGTGGTGTGGTTTTTGAGAGAAAATATCAAATGTGACTTAGCGCGGCCCAAAGGGTTAACCCTTCCTGGCCAGCCATTCCCCCTCCCGGACATTTATGTGCGCTGAGCGGGCGCCTACTACAAACGTTTGTTACCCTGCACTTTCCTGGTTTTCGAATCTTTTATATTTTGACACGAAATGGAATGACGCTCGGAAAAACACAGCAAAACAACCACCAGAGCACCACTAGTGAACACCTTTCGTTTTCTTCACAGCTTCGCCGTCTTGCGCTCGTTCTCGCGCAGGACCTCGACCGCCTCGCGCGCCATGTTCTCGACAATCACTTTTGCGGGCAGCACCTCGTCGATCGCGCCCGCCACCTGGCCCATCAGCAGCGGGTACGCCTTGGCCGCAAACTCGGCCGTGTCGCCGTCCGTCTTTTCCAGCGCCTCCACGTCCACCGTGAACGGCACCTTGCCCGCCGCGCACAGAGCCTTGATCTCCTCGGCGCGGTTCTCCTCCCAGTTGCGCACATACTATTGCAATGAGAGAAAAAAGTAAGTTCCCAGCGGCACGCGCGGAAAAAAAAAAAAAAAAAAAGGCAGAAAGAAGCTCACGGCGGTGTACAGCGTGCGCAGCGGCCTCCCCGAGTAAATCAGCGTGCGAATCGTGTCGTGCACGCCGGCCTTGACCACCGCGTTCTTGTGCCTGTTCGGCGCGCCGGCCTCGACCGCCGCCACAAACCGCGTGCCGACCCACACCGCCTGCGCCCCCAAGCACAGCGCCATCGCCAGCCCGCGCCCGTCGTAGATCCCGCCCGCCGCCACCACGTAGATCGGCTGCCCGTTCAGCCGCGACCGCCGCCCGCGCACCATGTCCACGATGGCCGGGATCAGAACCGACGTCGCGATCTCGCCCGTGTGCCCGCCGCCCTCCCCGCCCTGCGGGCACAGGATGTCGACGCCGGCTTCGAGCGCCTTTTCGACGTGCTTCGGGGACCCGATCATGTTCATCACTGGGATCCCCGCCGCGTGGAGCTTGTCGATCGCCCAGCGTGGGGGCACGCCGACGGCCGAGACGAAGAGGGACGCTTTCTCTTCGACGACGATGTCGATCAGCTCGGGGAGCGTGCCGTGCGTGCTGTGTGTGTGTGTGTGTGTGTGTGTGTGTGTGTGTGTGTCCGTATGTGCGAGTGCGTGTGTGTGCGCGAATGCGTGCGAGCCAGGGTCAGGGTCTCATGAGATGGCGGAGGATCAACGATCCCCCCCTGAAAAAACACAACTCACTAGTCGTAGTTCGTCTTCCTCGCGCTTCCGCCGACCTGCGGCAGCGCCAGGTCGACGCCGAACGGCAGGTCCTTGCGCGCGAGGTTGCGCTTGATCTCGGCGATCGACTCGCGGAACAGCTTTGGCGTGTAACCGAGACCGCCAAACACGCCCAACCCGCCGGCGTTCGAGACGGCCGCGACCAGCTCCGGACCGGAGGTGGCGTTCATGCCGGCCTGGCGAGGGGTAGGAGGGGGGTTGGTGGGATTGTGGGCGTTGCGATAGGGACGATTTGAAGCGAGTGAGTGATATGCGCGGATGCGAAAGGGGGGCCTGGACGTCGGTCAAGGTGGCGCAAGTGCAAGCGGCGCTCTCGGATCGGCGGCAGGGCACACTCCCCCCACATCTCTCACCAGAATGATGGGGTGCTGGATGCCGAGCAGCTTGGTAAGAGGCGTCTGGATGGATTCGGGCATGGTGGTGTTTGTGGTGGTGGTGGTAGTGTGGATTGTAGTCGTTCCGGCTGTTGGATGAGGCGGGCGAAAAAGCGAGCGTTTCGGCTATTCAAGTTAATTTTCCGCCGCCCTTTCTGTGTGTGCTCCCATGTGACCCACTCTCCCCCTTTTCACCAAACGGCTGGGCCACGTCCGAGCCGGGCCGCAGCGCAAAACAGCCGGCCTCCGCTTGTTGCACCACCACTCCATTTCTCCCGACCAATAATTAATCCCGCTCGTAAGAGCATATCAATGCAGTTGATGATGTCAGCATTTTACCTGTCGCTCGAGTGATCGGTATTGTGATCGGTATCGCTGGCTGGTCAACGAGGAGGCGGTGCCGGCTGACGCCCGCTTAAAAAATATACTCTCCCCAAAAACCCCATCCGCGGAAAGCAAAATGAATGGCCCGTTGACGGTGGCCGAGCATTTGCCGTGAATTTGCTCCCCCGGCGCGCAACCCACAAAGAGTCCCGTGCGGGAGTTCAGATAGCTTTGGTTTTGCCTGTAAGCGAGTTCTTTTTTTTTATTTCATTTTTTGTTTCGTTGTTTTCCCAAAAACACTCTCTGCCCGACATTCGACATCACCCAACTCCTGTGCGGAGATTTCGGCCGTTTTTCGCCGACCGGGCTTTGCAGCCGAAAAAATCAAGCTGCCACTAGCGAGTTCCACGGTCGTTATAAACTTGCCGGGGTCGCGGAACCTCCTCGGGTCGGGAAACCTTGGCGCGAGACCCAAGCGGACCCGTTCTCGAAAAACTTGGTCCAACAGGCCCTTGCAGTGTTTTTTTTTTTTTTGGTTATTCCGAGGCCCGTGTCTATCTGTTTGCCCAATGTGTATTTGGTCCCTTGTCTGTTTGGATGACGGCCTGTCCGTCTATCTGTCTCTCTCTCTCTCTCTCTCTCTCTCTCTCTCTCTCTCTCTCTCTCTCTCTCTCTCTCTCGCTGTCTCTCTTTCTCTCTCTGTCGTTCTCCTTTTCCGGTGGTTTCTTTTTTTCTGTGTGTCTGTCTGTCTGTCCGTCTCTCCCTGACCTATCGGGGCAATCCCCAAGCTTCAGTCAGGGCGAAAGCCCTGACCCAAGCAAGCGCGTTGCTATGAATGTGGCCTGCCACACTACATACATTGTGGCCCCCCACTACCTAAAGTGTACCTTCCACACTATGTGCATTGTAGCCTGCCGCTCTTCTTTTAATCCATCGACAGGTTGCCTGTGCGGTGGATCAACCCTTTTCCGGCTACTTGATGTCGAACGCGACTTGCACGCCAAGACGGCGCGGCCGCCGGCGAGCTTAATCTTGATGCGCGTTCCCCGCGGCGCCTTCCCCGTCTCCGTCCCGGTCGAAGCCTACACGGGAAAAACAGTTATCCAAACCAAAACAAAAAAGGAGAGACAAACGAAGCTTGTCCGGTGCGATTGCGGAAAAGGGGCCGCGTTGTTGTTGTTGTTTTTGTTGTTGTTGTTGTTGTTGTGTGTTGCTGTTGGCGTTGCCATTGAGTGGGGTGGGCTCCGCTCGCGGGCGACCACAGGCCGGCCAGCCGGTGGACGTCGGGCGGGGGGGTTTACTCCTATCAGGGCGTGCAGTCAGTGCAGAGCCAGGAAAGGAAAGGGCTTGACTGCGGTGAGAATAAATAAATAATCGCAGCCGCACACGCACCAAAAGACTGCCACCAACAATTAATGCACTCCAAGAGCGATCAATTTGCGGGACTGTGCATTCAACGAAACGCTTCGTCCCCCTTTGTTCATTCTTTTTATCCTGTTTCCTTCTTTGCAGTTCGCGTGCCCCCTAACCCGGAAGTTTTCCAAAAATAAATACTGCATTGAAAAAAACGTGTGATGGAGCGGCCCTCGCTCTTAAATAATTGATTGGCCGGGCGTTGATTGACTGAAATTTATTCATGCAGCGTCGCGCTTTATCAGTGCTATTTTGTAAATACGGACCCATTAAAATGAATATTCATTTTTACGAGAGCCATATGAACGGGTGGGTAGTTTACCTGCTTAGTAAACAACCTGTAATAAATGACCACTCATTTTACATTTTTTCAGCAAGCCACACGAACGGACGGACCCCCTGGCAATCGCCAGCCTCTCGAGCCTGCCTGCGTGCCTCCTCCACCTCACCCGCTCACCCTCACTCACTCACTCACTCACTCACCCTCAGTGGGTTGGGCAGTACTGTGGAATACTGCAGCGCATGACAAATTGAGCAGGATGTTCCTATTTAACATCCGTTGTTTCTTTTGTTTATTCTTTTGTTTATTATAATTATTTATCCACACCAGTCCGGCTCTGCATGGATTGATTAATTTGTTTGTTTGTTTGTGAGTGTTCCCATTTCATCCAAACGAATCAAAACGTGAAAAACCACGAAGCCCGCCAGGCCGTCTCCTGTCTGTCTCTGACTCTCTCTCTCTCTCTGTGCCTCTCTCTTTCTCTGTCTGTCTCTCTCTCTCTCTCTCTCTCTCTCTCTCTCTCTCTCTCTCTCGCTCTCTCCCCACCCTTTTCCCCACAACCAGACCCAACAACAACAACAACAACAACAACAACAACAACAACAACCACAACCACAACAATAACAACTAGCAGTGCAGCGGGCTGCAACCAACCTACCACAACCCCATACTATGCGAGTCCTCGTCGTGGGCGGCGGCATCTCAGGCCCCGCCGTCGCCCTGGCCCTGCGCAGGGCCGGCCACGACGTCGAGCTCTTTGACCGCGTCCTCGACTTGCTCGACACCCCGCCGGGCCTCTTCATCGGCCTCAACGGCATGCGCGTCCTCAAGCGCCTCGACCTGCTCGACCAAGTCGTCCGCGCTGGCAGCGTCTGCGACGGCTCCGACCTCCGCACCATCGCCGGCCACCTCGTCACCCGCGTCCGCCACTCCCACCGCGCCGACCTCTTCAGCATCACAATCCTCCGCACAACCCTCTCCCGCATCATCACAAACGCCGCCATCTCCGCCGGCGTCCGCGTCCACACCGACAAGCGCCTCGTCGCCATCTCGCAACCCCCCGACGGCTCCCCCGCCCTCGGCGTCGTCGCACGCTTCCACGACGGCTCCGACGCCACCGCCGACATCCTCGTCGGCGCCGACGGCGTCCACTCCACCGTCCGCCAATGCCTCTTCCCCTCCCACAGGCCCCCGCAACCCTTTGGCATGGTCGGCTACGCCGGCACCGTCGACCTCCCCGCCCACTCCTCCGCCGCAACCGCCCACCCCTGGCCCGCAAGAAACTACCACTTCTTCACCGACAACGCAAACGCCCGCTCCGCAATGCTCATGCGCGTCGCAGACTCCCAGCTCTCCTGGCGCCTCGTCGAGCTGCGCGGCACCGCCTCCGCCACCGCCGCCGCCTCCGCCGCCGCCGCCTCCGAAATCTCTACCGCGGACTGGCCCCCCGCCCGACGCCTCGACCTCTCCAAAGACCGCGACCGCCTCGCGGACATGGCCGACCGCTGGGGCCTGCCCCGCGCCTTCCTTCCGCTCGTCGAGTCCGCAAACGAGATCGTCCCGTTGGCTTTCTACCACATGGACGCCGGCCCGCTCCCGCGCTGGGCCCGGCAGAACTGCGTGCTCGTCGGCGCCGCAAAGCACGCCATCCTGCCGTTCCTCGGCCAGGCCACCGGCGTCGCCCTCGAGGACGCCGAGGTGCTCGCCGCCCTCATCGCCCGCGTCCCCGACGACCCGCGCAACGCGTTCCGGCTGTACCAGCGCGCCCGCTTTCGCCGCGTCAGGAGGATCGCGGACGCCGCTCGCGTCCAGGGCAGGTGGCAGTACGCCACGTCCGCCGTCGGGTCGCTGTGGGGACAGGTCGCGCTCAAGTTTGTGCTGGCGACCGGGGGCGCGTTGTCGTCGCACGAGGTCGTCGCGTACGACGGGTTGGAGGCCGTGAACGATGTGCTCCACAGAAACGGGCTCGCCTAAATGCTTTTGACAATGGCTTCTTTTTTTGGTTCATTTTTACCCTCCTCATCATATAGTACTGTCGGAACTTGGGTTATAGAAAGTTTCGCCGAGCTTCTTGCTCGTGTTGTTACATAGTTTTTTCTTCTTGCATACTGGGTATCACATTTCTTCTTTTGGAGCCGATCGCTCTTTCTGCTTTCACGCTGGGTTTACCTTCTTCTTGTTCTTGTTTGCTCCCCAAGCTGCTCTGCTTCAGTCCTTTCCAATCTGGGTCTCATCATTATCTCACTGCATGTGTTCTCTGCGAAAAAAAAAAAAAAAAAAAGGAACGTCATACTTTCTCCATTTGCTGGCAACTTCAGCGTAGAAAAAGACGAAACAAGGAAAAAAGCTTTTTTCTGGTCGAGGCTATTTGCTCGGTTGCATTTGAATCTCTCCAAATCTCATCCACGAAAACAAAAAAAAAAAGAATCAAGAAAAAAAAGAAAAAAAAAGATCGTAAGCAAAATACTTGCAATTCCCACGCCTTCACAATAACATGCAACGCCGCCCACAAAAGACTCAACTCTGCTGTTTTTCGTGATCTTTTCCTTCCTTCAGCCGCGGGCAGCTTCCTTTCATAGCAGAAACACACATCGGCGCACGGCTCCTTGCAATCTTCTCCAGCACTCCGCCGTTTCATCCACGCCCCTCGCCGTAATACCCGCCCCCGCGGCCCCCGCCATAGTACCCCCCGCCACGACCACCGCCATAGTACCCCCCTCCGCGACCGCCGCCGTAATACCCTCCTCCTCCGCGACCCCCGCCGTAGTACCCCCCGCCCCCGTGACCGCCGCCGTAGTACCCACCGCCGCCGCCGCCGCCGTGCCGCCGCGCAGCCTCCCCGTCACCGTCACCCTCCGTCGACGCTGCGGCGGCCCCGGTCCCGGCGGCGGCGGCGTCGGTTGCTGCGACCCGGTCGGCGGTGAGGCTGAGGAGCAGGAAGAGGAGGAGCGTGCTGATAAGGAGGACGAGGAGAGGGACCCGGCGATGGCGGACCGGCGTTGTGGTGGGGCGGGTCATGGCGGTTTGGGTTGATGCTTATTTTTTTTTTTCCTTTTCTTTTTTGGCTTGGGAAGGGGGTTTGGCGCTGTATGTGGATGGGGTGAGACCGTGGTTGTCGGGAGGGGGGTTTTATACCAACTCGGGGGGGGGGAGGCTCTGGTGTTGCTCGATAGGGGGGGTGGGGGGGGGTGGAAGAGAGTTTTGGGAGGCAAAATATTAAAAAAAAATGTCATACGTGGGTGGCGTAGGCAGAGTGGCCTAGTGAGACATGGGGGAGGAGGGAGACATTTCGAAAAGCGAAAGCTTGTCGCCCTTACCATTTTATTATATATTTCCGCGGAGGGGTGGGGTGAGGTGGAGGGGCTGGCGGTCGCGTTTCCATCGCGGACTGGGCAGGGATGCAACGGCGGCGGTCGCGGTGGCGGGTATTACGGCGGGGGGTCGCCATCGCAATGTTTCCCCGTTTGCCAAAGGTACGGCCACGTTTTATGCTGGCGCAGTGTGTGAGGAAAATGGAATGCGGTCCGGTCAACTCGCGCCACTATTGAAGCCGAAGTGAGGAGTTGGCGGGAGGAATTCCATTCCCGGGCAACTTGCCATTCTGGTCTTACCGTCGCCCCAGGGGAACCCGTCACATTGGTGCTCTCTGGACGGACAAAGCTCGGTGCCATTACAACCGATTGGACCGGTTAGGAATTCAACTTTTTCTTGCGCCCAAAACCATGATGTCACAAGTAAGGATGGCCTCTCCTCCTCTTGCACCGCAGCCGCCGTCGCAGCTGGCACAATCTTGTCCCCCTTCGTCGGCGAAGTGCAAAAATGAGTGAGAGGAGCGACCACAATTGACTTTGCGAACGAGATGCTGTTGTACTCGTACAACGTTTGGTACCGTTTCCGCAAGCGACTTTGTCTTCGATGCCGTTAACGCCTGGAACTTGGAGGCGCGCGACAATAATAAGAAACTGTAGGTCCTAAACTAGTGAAGCGTTCCGCGCTTCCACAGCGTGTGTCCGCTACTTTGATGGACACAGTGCGAGAAAGTAAAAATGAACAGCCTCGATTGCGCAATGAACCAATCGAGCGAGTCGGAGCCATTGTCCGCAGGCTGTTTCTTCTTTTTTTATTTGTCTTTTGCACTCCTCTCTCTCTCTCTCTCTCTCTCTCTCACACACTCTCTCTCTGTCTCTGCCTCCAACTTTCCAAATTCCTGGGGCGTCGGGGAACAGCTCGGCCTGGCTTTCTGCCAAGACGGATCAATGCCAGCGACATGCGCATCTCCTTCCATTTTCGGCAACCTCGGGAATCCTTCAAAAACAAAAAAAGAAAACAAGACTGTTCCTTCGGCGATGGCCACCAATGCAAACCGCAGGCCCGCAATAGGCAGTTTCCTTTTTTCGTGGGAAACAATCTTCGGGGTTGGCGGAAACGAGAAAAGTGTCATCGGGGTAAGTTCCGGCTGATTAAAAACTGTTCGCATTCACGGACACATTCTGTCTCCCTCCCTCTCACTCTCACTCACACTCTCTCCCTCCCCCTCTCTCTCTCTCTGTCTTTCTCGCCCTCATTTGTGATTTTCTACCTCGGAAATCTGCTTGTTGTTCCGCCATGCGGGCGGTCCATCGGGAGCGAGAGAGAGCGAGAAAGAGAGAGAGAGAGAGAGAGAGAGAGAGAGAGAGAGAAAAGTGAGAGGAGGTGACCTTTGCGTTTCCACCAAACACAGTGCAAACTTTCCCCAACCGCGCCAAGAACAAGGCATTAAACTAGATGGCGTGCCATGGCGAACACGCAAACGATAGGGCGTATAAATACGCTCTATGTCTCGCTCCATATCATCCATCACAACTGCCCCGAGCACCGGTGAGGGCATAGAACGATCCGCGGCTGTGAGACCCACACCACCGTAGTGACCCATCGCGCAATCCCGCCACTTACACAAGAACCCCCCCCGCATTCTATACCTTCGCCTTTCGACTCTCTCGACAACGCAGATTAAACTAAACACGCCTGTTCGCAATCATGAAGCTTCTCGTCACTCTTGCAGCTGCCGTTATCGCCACGGCGGCCGGCGTGTTTGCTGTTGAGGAAGAGACCAAGACGCTCAGCGAGCTCCACGCGGACGCTGTCGCCGAAGGCGGCGTTCTCACCATCTACGCCGGCGGTGACATCAACTCGCAGCAAGACAGCCTCCGCACCCTGTGGAAAGCGGCGTTCCCTGACGTCAACCTCACCATCATCGTCGACTACTCAAAGTACCACGACGTCCGCATCGACAACCAGCTCGAGCGCGACCTCCTGATCCCGGACATCGCCTTCCTCCAAACCCTGCAAAACTTCCCCCGCTGGGCCGCCCGCGGCGACCTCCTCGCGTACAAGCCCGCCGGCTTCTCCCAAATCTACGACGGCTTCAAGGACCCCGACGGCTTCTGGGCCGCCCACCAGGTCATCACCTTTGGCTTCTCCTACGACGCCGCCCAGCTCGGCAACCTCACCGCCCCCTCCTCGCCCCTCGACCTCGTCGACCCGCGCTGGACGGGCAAGGTCGCCTCCGCCTACCCGAACGACGACGACGCCTCCCTCTTCGTCTACAAAAAGTTTGTCGAAAAGTACGGCTGGGACTGGCTCCAAACCTTCACCCAGCAGCGGCAGGTCGAGTACGCCCGCGGCACAAACACCCCGGGCGCCGCCGTCTCCGCCAAACGCAAAGCCGTCGCCTTCGCCTCCTCCATCAACCTCGTCCCCGCCGCCACCGCCACCGTCCAACCCGTCTTCGGAAACGGCGTGCCGTTCCTCGCCTGGGGCCAGCGCCTCGCCATCTTCAAAAAGGCCCCGCACCCCGCCGCCGCAAAGCTCTTTATCAGCTGGATCCTCTCAAAGGACGTGCAGACGAACAGCTTTGGCTCCCGCTCCGTCCGCACAGACGTCGTGCCCCCGCTCGGCCCGGGCAACTTTACGTGGAACATCCCCGAGGCGAACGTCGCAGAGTTCCCCGCGTTCATGGCCGACCGCGCCGAGGTCGAGCGGTGGCGACAAAAGTTCTCGCTGTACATCGGCGAGGTCCAGGGTCCGCCTAGCCCCGGTTGGTTCGGCCTCTTTCCCGGAAAGTGATGTTGCGGGGGCCGAGGGCCACTGGAAGCGGTCTTCTCGTCGGGTAACGAGATTGAAAGTTGAGAACGAATTTAGGTGGATGTGGGCATGTGACTGGGAATTTTGAAGTGAATAGACCATCGATTCGTATGAGCTCAACATTTGTGTGCAATTTCTTCTTTCTTTCTTTCTTTCTTTTTTTCCCCGTTTTGTGTCGACCCCGTTCCATTTTCGTACGGACGGTGATGCGGGAATCATCGTTGCTGGACCGCGATCCGATTCTCCGTACGGGACGTGACTCTCTTCTCTCTCGGCGTGGTGGTCCCGGGATCATCTTTGCAAACAATCGCTTTTGAAATCTAACACATGCAGTTGATATATTAGAAGGAAGACACTGTCGCGGGCGGCGCTGCTTTGGCACCCACACTGCAGACACACACCATCTTCTCTTCCGCGGCGGCTGTCTTCACTCGCTTTCGTGCCTTCTTCCGTTGTCTTCTGTGCTGTGCGGGACTTTCTCCTTGTTTCAAAGACATCCATTTTAAATCTTGCCTGTCTTCCGCCTGGTGCCTCCTCCAAACTCTCTCTACTTTTTTCTTTTTCTTTTTCTTAAACTTTTTTTTTTTCTTCTATCAAAAGTGTTACTATTCCTTATTGTTTGTTTCTTGTCAAAGAGCCATCCGTCTTCGTCCTTTTTCGGTTTCTGTGGTGCAACCGCCGCCTGTCTTCCGACGGCTCTGCTGGTATTTAAACAAACTGGCTCCTTACTCCTTGACCCTTGCTCCTTTTCCGACTCTCGCTCGTCCTTTCACCTGACTCTCTCCTCCTTCCTTTCCAACAAAAGACAAAACTGAAAGAAAACATGGCCCAAACCCGACACACCTCGCTCGTCCGCCTTCTCATTGCTTCCGCCATCCTGACCCTGCTGTTGGCCGCATGCACCTCGCGGCCAGCCCTTGCTTCGAGGGAATTCAAGAAACCAACGTGCAAATTTCCGAACCAAGCGGCCAAGGACCTGTGCGGTCGTGAGTATCTCCACCTCCCCCGCAACCGATCATCCACCACATTGAAAGCCCCTCTCCCAAATTCACCGCAGACTGCGAATGCCAAATGGCTCAGACCGGCCCTCCCCCTCGCGCGAACCTACACAACCCGGTCCGTCACGCTCCGCACCAGCCAAAACTCAAATGCCCAGGCCTCGCCGAAAAGTCAAACGAATGGAAAACTTGTGGCGTCGTCTGCCACTGCTCATAATAATTCGTGATTCGTGTGAGCGCGGGAAAGATTGGGTGACGGGGGTCTCTGCTCCACTTGTGCGCGCGGGGGAACTTTTTTTTTTTTTTTTTTTTTTTTTTTTTTTTTTTTTTTTAGCTTACCCTTGGCTACTGGCTCACTTCTGTCGGGCGGCAGTGGGAGAGAAGAGCGATGGAAAGGGGTTGAAGGGTCTCCACGCAGAAGAGGACATGGAGTGTACGTTTAAAATCGGATAATAAAACTCCAATTTCCAACGAATTGAGACATCCTGTTTGATTGTTCGCTTCGCGAAAAAAAAACAATCGAAAATGTTCACCCCCAGGAGCGGATCGCGGAGAACGCAGAAAATGGATGACGAGGTGCATCGTCGTTCCTATCGACGCAAGCAGAGATGAAGCCTCCCCTCAACTGGCCACTTTCCCAGGCTTCATCAACACGGAATCTCAAACACAACGGTGCGGACAGGTGTGACCTAGCGACCATTGTCAGTGGGGTACTGCAGATGCCCTTGTTGTCAGCAGCGACAAGGGGAGAGAGAGAAGGGAGTCAACTATGTTGGGTCCGAAGGTCACCAGTCAGGAACTCGTACACGGAAACATCCAAGGTGTAGTCTCACAACCAGGGCGGCGAGGCCATCGCAGGCGGCATCAGCCCTATGATAGTTGTTTTCGTCTTCCTTTTTCTTCGTTCAAATGGAAAAAAGTTCTTCGGGCGAGTCAAGAGAAAGCTACATGCTTTCGCGTCGCAAATTCAGAGAGGTACTAGGCATTGTTGGATTACAGAGTCAAGCAAGCTAGACGAGGCGTCAAGGAAACACACTAAGAGAAAGAGATGGAGAGAAAGAAAACAACGGAAAGAGTGGGAAACTTTTTATAGACTGTGTTGGGGGGGTAGAATTAAGCAGCGAGGGAGGCGATTAGACCGGCAGCCGTGCCGACCAGCACAATGACAACCGCCGACTTGGACTTTGGCGACGCCCCGCTCTTGGTCGACGTCGACGAAGGGGAGGCGCTGGTGCCCGTGCCCGTGGGAGCAGCAGCCGACCCGGTGGGGAGGGGAGATCCTTTATTCGACGCGGCGGAGATGACGAGGCCGGTGCCCTTGCAGTCGAGAGGAGTGGTGGAATCGATCGAGATCTTTGGGTTCCCGGGTTCAGGTACACCTTGACGGTGGCGAGGTTCCCGTTGATGGTGGCGACGAACCCCGAGTCGGTGTTCTTGTTGCCGGTGGTAGCAGCCGCCGTCGGCGCGGATGTAGAAGGAGCCGCGAGGGTGCAGGAGGCGTCGTAATTATCCGTCATATCCGAAGCTCAAGTCTTCCAAAAAAATTCCTTGCAGAGTTATGGATGCTTGACAAGTCAACCCCCACAGAGCGAACGCAAAATCCACATTCAGGATCAATCCCTTCCCGCTAGAATACCCGCGCCGTCACCGTGTGGCGCGCCTCGCCGGAGGAGTCCAATTACAAACTAGAACATTTGCGTGGTTTGCCGTTAAGGAGGCTGTGGCTCTGCCGCTGAAAGACATTGCAGACTCAGCTCAAGTCCAACACTACAAAATTTTGAGGCAAGAACTTGCGGTTTTGGACTTGAGGGGGAAATTGAAAAATCTCCCTAATGCTCCACTGTTTTGAACTTAATGTGTGACAAGTTTTGTTAGAGAATGAAGGGAAATGGCAGAGTTTGTCCAAGTGAGCGGGATCGCGTCTCGAATGTTGCTGGGTGAATATGTATCTGTTCCCGACAATGCCGAGCTTCGCGAGACTCTCTGCAGATAGAGAATGAGAATTCCGTAAGGCGTATCCGGGTAGGGAGTTGAACACCCATTCTCCGCGTGACAAAGTGCTAGAATATGCGGTATCTTAATCCGTGCGACAATATCATAAACATGTCGAGTCAATTTGTGTCTCGATGTGGTGGTGGTTAAGCCACCTTCGAACGAAGTCGGCCGGAGAGGCGTTGACTCCCCGAAGAGCTTCCAATCGCCATTCCACTGCGGTATTGAAGTTGGCATTGCAGAGGAGGCCCTCCTCGTCGATCATGCAGTCTTGATGAACATACAATAGACGAAGAAAGAAAGCAAGGGAATGGAGGAAAACTACAATATCCGGATGGGGAGTTGAACACCCATTCTCCGCAGAGGTTAATTGCTAAAGTGCGGTATCCTAACCGGTGGACGATCCGGACGTTGCTTCCAATTCGAAACAAACATACATGGCGCGAAACAATCCCTCAATCTCCTGAACTGCAAGAAGCGGCAAAAAAAAAATGTTTATCATGTATCTCCCGCCTCTCGAAGCTCTGCATCCAGACTGCTAGAAAAAACCTCGCCGGTGAAGCGCCGGTTCCGATTCGATTTTCGGAAGCACTCTTTAGGTGCAGTCCACCTTTGATTGAGCTTTTGCTGGACCACGACCTGGGCGATCATGGTCATGACGATTTGCAAATTTTGGCGGCAAGTATGGGCGAAGTGAGCGTTATAGAGTTGCTGCTGGATCGCATTCCGATGGGGGGATTGGAATGCTGGAGGAAGCAGGAATGGTTTTGGCAGTAGTGACAGTGATCCTGGGGACCACAGCACCTCAGTGTCGCCTTGTTCCGAGCAGCAGAGGGCGAGCACGAGTAAGCTGTTCGATGCTGCTTGTGTGTGGGGCGCACGCGCGAGACGCGGAGGGGAGAGCAGCCTTGCATATTGTGTGCTGGAGCGGGGGCATCGAAGTCTTGCAGGTTCTGACGGACACTGGCGCGGACTCGAATGCAAAATGTAGAATCGGAATGACACCGCACGACTGTGCTCGGGAGAACAACAGTGGAACAGTTTTGGTTTTTCTTCAAGACTTGTACGCAACTGGCGAGGCGCTGCGTAAAGGTAAAGGAGCTTTGTCAAACTGCAGACGAGTCGCAGCTTACACGGAAATTTCAGTGAAGACCCTACGCGTAGTGAGACGCATTGGGCAAAGGGGGAAATTGAGTGTGTTCTGAATAATGTAACTGCACGGAGGCCATCTATTCTATATATTATTATGCAAGTGCTTGCAAAAGTGAAAACATTAGCGAGTGAACATTAAAAAAACGATCATCTTATCGAAGGTGAATCTCCAAAACGGCGGGTTGGCGATCCACATCCAGGCTATCATCGCCGCAACCACGAAAATTCTGTCGCAGTGCACCACGCTTTTGTCCTTCGACAGCGAGTGAAGGCTGTCAACTCATTTTCCACACAATCGCGCAAGGACCGACTTTTGAACGCAGAACGTCCACATTTCCCTGCCAATCACAAGCGTCTCGGTCCACAGCGTGAAGATTTTTCTTTATTTTTCGCGTGGTAACCTTGCGGCCTTATGCTCAGAAGTAGTGTAATGACATTTTGAAGTAAGTGACTGAGAGACTGGCCACCCCTACCGATCGATATTTAAACAAAACTAAGGTTGATTCCAGCCCCTACATGCCTTGTTTCCGCCATCAGCTGGCGTCGAGACTAGAATTCTGGGATCTCGAGTGCGTGATTCTCCCAGATCCCGCTTGGGGCTCAATGGCGTTAAGCGCTATTAGCTCTCGCCAACAACGCAAAGACCTCGACCAGCCCAAATAAGCTTTGAGCAACTGAAGAGTAGCCAAAAAATTCACTGTTGGGGGGCGCCGTCAACGTTCTCTCGTGGTGCAAATCGCGGGGCTGGGATCCTTTGGGCATGGAGAATCGTCGCTCCAATATGCGGCCCAATTGGACTGCGCTGATGCATTGCACTGGCTCGAGACGGAGGCTTCAACCAGTCGTCAAGAGCCACCCCGAATGTAACCTCCCCTTTGACCTTCCCCCACCCCCCGCGAATCACCTCCACTCACCACGACCCTTCTCTTTCCCTTCCCACAGGGGCCGACAACGGCAACGCCATGGCGCAATACGTTCTCTGGACCACGCTTTGCGCCGAATTTGTTTTCCCTCCTCCCCCCCATCGTCCCTTGCGAATGTGTTGCTTCGGCCCGTTCCTCGACCCGCCCGCCCTCGCCGCCTCCTTCCGCATCTACGCGGGCACCAACCCACCCGCCAGGGCTTCCTCATCCGCGAACGCGCCTTGGGCGAGTACATCGGCCACATCGCCTTCCTCGACTCGCGCCACGGCGACCCCGCCCGCCCCGTCGAGATCGGCGCGATTTATGGTGCGAAAGGACGCGCCGTCCCTGCGCTTTTGTGCAGCGACGGCTGCGGTGTGCCGATGACGAAAGTGAGAGAGTGTGTGTTTTGTGTTGTTGTGGCGTGAGTAGCCTGACTAAGGCGATTTTTCGGTGGGATCAACGCTGGGACGAGCGCTTGCGAACAAAATATTACCGTGAATTTCAATGTAAGCGGAGAGCGGGAGTGAATCAAACCGACAAAAAATGGCCCTTCATCTAGGTATATGAGCTTCAAACATGTTCCACAACGTGCCAGTGCTGGAACAGGAAGATTGCGTATGCAGGGGCTATTAAAAGCTGCCAAACAACCACAAAGCACAAGCAGGCACAAATTGAAGAGGTTGGTGTTGAGCATACTCCCCTTCCCTATTAGAGGACGGTACACCCTTTCTTGTCAAACACCATAGCCTTTTTTGCCTCCTTTCTGTTTTTCAAACAATTGTTTTCTTTTATCGAAACAAAAATTAGAAAAAGGCAAATCTCTTGCTCCAAAAAGGGCCTAACCCTAGCGCCAACAAAGACGGCTTTTTTGACGTGATCAAAAACATCCAATCAACCTTTCGCTGCTGGCACTACCAAAAAACACCTTTCAATGAACAGCTGTTTTTGTGCTAGCACCTGATCAACGCTGCTGGAGTTGGAGATTGTGATCACAATGTGAGTGAGGGCTGTCGACTACCAGGCTTCTGACAATCATTTTGAGATTTTCTCCTCCTTTTACAACTTTAGACAGCACAAATCACCCAAGTTGATTATACAGGGTCGCAGTCTGCGTGGCACTTGGCTTTATCGCCCTCCCCCACCGACACCCACGAAAGTGCCCACCAATGGCTGTATGGGATTGGAACTTTTGAAGGGATGGTCAGACTTTCTGCTCGCCCTTGAGCGCCTCACAGTATGTGCATCCATCCCATCCCCAACGAATTTCAACAAATACTGCCACTAATCTCACCATTGCAACTTTCCCAACACTTACTGTCGTTGTTGCGGCTGTGATCAGGTTGGACCTTGGAGGTTAATGTTTTGTTTCTGCATTTCCACTTTTTTTTTATTTTGGTATTTTATTTAAATTTTTTGGATTGGATCAAAGTTTGAATTTTCATCCAGCTGGTGGCAGGCGCCACTTTCCACATCAAAACCTCTGCCCTAAACAGCCTGAGCCTTCAATGCCAACATACTTGGCTTCACTGAAACAGCTTGTCCATAAGCCATTCACCTTACCTCATGCTGGCAGCCCAGCCCACACCAAAGAAGAGCATCTCTGTCACTGATGACCGGGACCTAATTGAGAAGATGAAGGTGGTTGAGGTTGATTGCTGGCCGTGGCATGGGTGAGTGGGGGTGGCCTGCCTCTACTGGCAGTCACCTATTCCTCAAGGCTCTGCTCGCTTCACTTGATCCCATCAAACCTGCGCTTAGTAACAAACTTGTGTTTCCACCACAACAAGTCTGCAGCAAAGTACTGCACAAAACTGATTGCAACATGGTGGAATCATACCACTGTTTCCTCAGCCACAACGAGGCGTACTAGCCACTATACAAATGTAGCAGATTCTTGCTTGTGTTTGCAAAATACAAAATGCATATGTCTGCTGATCTGAGAGCAGCAGAGCACGGCAGCTGCAGGGTTTTGCTCAGAACTCCAGTTGATGGATTTGCACACTTGCTGGCAGGTGACCACTGCCTAGCGGTCCAGAGCGGGTGCCCTTGCCACACGCAATACAGCTGTGGTCAGATGGCCGAGCTGGTCTGGGGCGCCGCACTCAAGTTGCGGTCTCTCGGTTCGAATCCCACTCTGACCATTTTCCCCTGCAGTTGGGAGACCCCCTGCATAGGAAACGTTTGTGGCACTAATTGCAGAAAGCCAGGGTGTCAGAATCCCCAGAATCCACAAAGGCACCACCAAAATTTGTCAGTCCTGTTGCCTGGAGCAAGCCATGGTGGGTAAATGGCCATGGCTTGTGGCAAACTGGCAGGTGGCTTGCTGTGGCAGTGGGCGATCTGGTGGCCAAGACCATCCAGGTTCCAGGGCAATCCAGCATCCCATGCTTATTAGGGCCAAGAAGAGCAAGCAGTCACAGCAGCCTAATCACCCACTCCTGACAAAAGAAACACCATATTGTCCAATGTTTTTCTTTTTCAGCTGTTAGGTGGAGCTGACTGGTTAGCAGCAAGAGGCACAAGACGGACCTGAACCTATTGTGACTGTCAGTTATCGTTCTCACAATAGCCATGGGGAGAGCAAGCCACCGCCAATGCAGACCTGGTGTGAGACTACACCGAGGTCTCACTGATAAAGTCTAGGGATTTTATTCGCAAAAACAAGCGTACCTGTCATAAAACTGCAAGGATCGGGACCCCTATTATTACTCCTGGTTCTTTAGTTTCCAAGGCGTTATCAAAGTGTATTTGCAGCTAACCCTTCTTTATTATTGGGCCTGCTTTTACTACTTTCGTCTTAACAGTTTCTGTTGCGCCAGGGTTTTCTCAACATATTTTCTTTTTTGGTGAGTAACGGAGACTGCCTGACTGCCTAGGGATGGGGTGCCTGACAGGCTGGCTGTTCCCCAAGCCCGCCCAATTTATTCTTTATTTTCGGCACTTGTACATACACGCATAGGGTTGGGGGGCTTAAAGCATTTGTGGTGGCTGCTCCAAGTCAGGGGGCTTGACAAGTCAATTTCTCTCTCTGTTTTAAGGCCATTTCTCTTTTTCCTTTTTTTTCTTTAATCTGATTTCTGTCCTTTGGCACCAATACAGAGTCCCTTCAAATCCATCTGGCTCGCGATGGTGAGAGTAGTGAGAGGTGGTATGCACCCAGGTGAGTACATGGTCCCTTCAGGGGCTCCTCTTAAGGGGTCGCGGGTGGGGAATGCAGCTGGCCCCACCACCGACTGTGTGACACTGCTGGTTCTGTCTGCGACAACGGTGGTGGTGGTGGCGACGACGATGACGTCGTCGTCCCCAACCTTCCCGTCACTGCAAAGGTGTTGGTGACTGCGCTTGGTGCAGCCCCCAACACCTGAGAGTTCGATCTACAAGTGCCTGCCTCGGTCCTATCGCTGTGAGAGTGAGATGTGTGAGTACAAGTGCAATGCGATAAAGCCCGTTGGTCGAGTGATCATGCCGACGCAGCCCAGCCAGGTGCGTGTACAATCGCAGGTGTTTCTGCGTGCGAGTTCCCTGCTGGCGACCTTCTGACCCCTACATAATTGACTCCCTTCTCTCTCTCTCCCCTGTTGCTGGCGACGACGAGGGGCGCTAGGTCGCACCCTGTCCGTCCCGTAGAAGAGTTCAGGCATGCTAGCCTATTTGTTTACTTGGCTAAACTGGTTGTTGTCGTTCTTCCCACATCATTTTGCAAACCCCACGAAATCTTTGCACAGGTCACATGGTGTAGTTGGTTATCACGTCTGTCTAACACACAGACGGTCTCCAGTTCGAGTCTGGATGTGACCAAATTCTCCTCTTTCTTCTCCCAGCTCGACTGTCTGTTAGTGGTGTTTGTGCTGTTGGCAAAAGATGGGGGCTGGGCTGGTGAAGGGGACTTGTGTGGGTTTCAGTTGCCAAATCAGGAAGGTGACTCCAGAGCCACTTCCCCCGCAATCCTTCGCAGCTGTAACTTTTCCGCCCTTCCTGGCTCATCACCCGATCCTCCTCTCCACTTGGTCCGCTCTGCCCTTGATTTCTGCCATGAAAACTCCTCCCCGCTTTTCCTCCTCCTCAACGATATCAAGAAAGCCTTCGACAGTGCCCCTGTTGCCGGCCTGCTCTCAGCCTGGTATCGTATACGACTGCCCGAATCTTACATCCAGATGCGTGTCAACACCCAAGCTCGTTTCCTCCTTTGTCATCACGGCCTTCGGTCCCTCCCCCACCTTACCTATTGGCACTATGATACAACAAGGCTCGCTAGAAGGACCTCTCGACTGTCGTATCTTTTGGGACCCTGTTCTTTGCACGCTTGACAAGCACACCCACAGCATTTCTTTTTCTGTTAATTCCCCCCCATCCATGCCTGCCCCCCTTCTCTCACCCACTCGACCAGTCTCAGTTTCCGGCTTTGCCCTGGTCGACGACACCAACATCCTCTCTTGCTCTTACCTTGATCTACAACACCAGGCCGACATCCTCTACGAATAACAGTCCCACAACAGCATCGAGTCGAACACCCGCAAAATCTTCATTTCTGCCGCCAACCTTCCACCCAACAGCCCTCGACAAATTATGTGGGGTCAGACCCCAATCCCCATCCAGCCCAACTCTGTTTCCTTCCGCCACCTCGGGAATTTCTTCTCTGCCGATGGTCATTCGAGTTCTGCTCGAAAACAGATCTCTGCTGCCATTTCTGATGTCCTCACCACCATCCAGGGGAAGGTGATGGGAGACAAACTTGCTTCATACATTCTTCATAACGTCTTACTTCCTCGCGTCCGCTTTCTTTGGAAACTGCTATCCTCCCTTGCACTTTCCTTCTGAATGAAACTGCTTGTCTCCGTCGAGCCTTCAAAAAACTGGTTGGCCTTTGTTCTCCTCCATTATACATCATCACCTCCTGTACGATGTTCCTGACCTATACCTGAATATTGCTCCGATATGTTTGTTGATTTACAGCTCCGTCTTAACGACCCTTCCTTGATTGGCTCCATCACCCGTTTTCTTTACCAACGCCTCCATGTGACATTTTGTCAGGCTACTCCTCTCTTCACACATCCTTTTCCCCTCCCCTCCACCCCTAAGCACTTCACCGCATCTCTTATCCCCCTCTTATTTGCTAACAATTACTCTATTACTTCCTCTCATCCTCCCCTTTTTCGGGTTCACGCTCACCCCATCTCAGATATACCTTGGCTCACTCGTCTTCAACTCCTTCCTGACCTTCAGCGCTCTCACATCTTCTTTTTTGAACAACTCCTTACCACCTCGTTCAGACCCAAAGCATTCCGAGGCCGCAGCAGGGCCAAACACAGACTCCGTAACCTTTACACTTCTCTTCTTCCCCACTTTGAGACCCTCCCCACCCTCCGTTCACGTCAATTCTACAATATCCCCGCCGCCGCCTTTCCGACCATTTCAATTACCCTCTCTATCCAATCCCAATACTTCCTTCTCCCTGTGCAAGCCCTATCCCGACCTTTGCTCCGCAAATTCCCCCCCTTTCCCTCACGCTCAATACCGATGGGTCCCTTCGTGATACTGGCTTCATGGCTGCTGCTGTTGTTTCCTTGGAACCCCCCTTCTCCTTTGCCGTTGCCCTTCCCCCCATCGCTTCTTCCTCTGCCACTGCTGAGCTTGTTGGTCTCCTCTCTGCCTTGATTTCTACCTGTCATCTTCCAACCCCCCTCACCATTCAACTTAACAACAGCTCTGTCATCACTACCTATAACTGACTCTTCTCCCACCCCACCTCTCCATCCCTTCCTTTTTAACCCTAACCCTCCTCCATTGATCCCCTTACCGTTTCCTTCCGCTCCCTTCTCTGCTCTCCTCTGGCCTCCCTGTGGGCCCTCGTTGGGCAGGTCCTCTCCACTTGCATCAGCCCCCCCGTCAGTCGTCTGGATTCGTGGACACTCCGGTTCCGCTGGCAACGAAGCAGCTGACCACCTCGCTTCCCATCTAAACGCCACCACACCACCCATTGACATTCCATTTACCTCGCAAACACTTCTACCCACCACTGCCTTTATCAGCAACACAGCAGTCCTAGGACACCTTCGTCGCCAACTCCGACGCCTCCACAGGCACACACTTCACAGCAGCCTCTCCAATTACTCCTTTACTTCTCCTTTTCGTGACTCTTTTGCTTCTGTTCAGGGGGAATCCACCTTCCAAGTCCTTCACTCTGGCATTCGCCCTTCTTCCTTGTTTGACACGCTTCCTGCTCTCATCGTCGCAAATTCCGCCTCCAACTCTTTACAGAATCCCTCCCCACCCAATCTCGACTTCACCTTTGGTACCGAAACGTTTACCCTGATGGGTTTTGCCGCTGTTGTTCAACTCACACAGTGAACTTCTCCCACATTTTCCTTTGCCCTGTTGCTCAAGACGCCCTCCTTGCTGTTAAAAACTCTCTTGCCTCTGCTTTAGCGGCTTGCTCCCCTTCCGGTGACTGACCACCCACCCCTCACAAGACCGCCTGTGAGACTGTGCTCTCTAAATCTCCTCACCCTGGGCTGGAGGTGGAAATAGAGCAATGGCCTAAATACCAATCCTATCTAATGAAAAGGGGCAAAAGAAGGTGTCTAGGGGTCACCAGACAGGAAAATGTATTTGGAGTCTACTAAAGCCCATCATCAAACACAAAAGAAACTCTTTAAACACAAAAAAGAGCAGTTATCACACATCTAAAAGGGAAACATAAGAAAAGTGTGACAAGGTGGCACAATCACAAAAGAAAGTGCAAAATGCCTCTGGTCCAAGACACAGAGAAACCCCAATGGCAAAGCCAAAGGGACCGAATCACTCGGTAAGGAATGAGACTTAGGGCAACAAAGGGGGCGCC
The DNA here is from genome assembly GCA_025765615.1 of Zopfochytrium polystomum. Taxonomy (NCBI): domain Eukaryota; kingdom Fungi; phylum Chytridiomycota; class Chytridiomycetes; order Chytridiales; family Chytridiaceae; genus Zopfochytrium; species Zopfochytrium polystomum. Next base: position 16,656 of record JAIVFJ010000207.1, on the reverse strand, counting down.
TAAGGCAGCACCAGCCAATCTGTGCCAGCTCCTTCCCAAGGCAGAAGCCAAGGGGGAAGGCAAGAGAGTGGGGAGGAAAGTGGCCAGGTCCCAACCTGTTGGAGCCACCACCTTGGAGCACCAGCTCCCTCTCTGCCAAAGACAAGCCCTAGGTTGGAGGGGGTTGGACACAAAGGGCAAACACAAGGAACAGTTAGTGTGCAGAGATGCCTGTTGGATCAAACCAGAACTGTTTTCCACTTAACAGAACCAGACACATCTTGTCTCACTCCCAAGAGAGGTTCCAACTCAATCCAAGGAGGGGGCACACAGGGTGGGAGACAGTGGGACTCTTCTTGCTTCATCCTACTAGGACACAGACATCTGCCTCACCAGGCCAGAGGAATCCCCTATCTTAGAAGCAAGGAAGGTTAAAACCCACTCCCACACACAAGTGTGGCACCATGACATCACAGGCATTAATCTGAGAGAAAGAGGGTCTGAACCCAGTGAAGACCAGGCCCACCAGAGGCCACAGGAGCCAACAACCAGGGAGATGGGGGCATACCTGAGAGACCATTTCTGCAGCAGTACCTGACCAGCCAGCTCATTCATATCACCTTGAGAGACCTGGATTTGACTAGATGTATTGACAGGAACCTAGAGGCACCACCACAGATTTACCCTCTATCCTTCCATCACCAAGTGGCTCCTACCCAGTCCAACCTAAGCAGCATGCAGAATGGTGAGGTGCACTATTGCCCAGCACACTGCCATGATGGCCAAGAGGACTTCAACCTCCTGTCACACACCAGGGGACTGCAACCCCCAGCTCATACACACAGTCAGGAAGAAAAGGGCAGGCAAGGGACTTCAGGTATAGTTCTCACAGTCAACAAGAAGGGGGGGGCAGCAGTTTAAATAGGAGAGGGTTGGAATCACAGGGAGGAGAGGAAAAAGGAGGGAAAACACATACAAAACAACAAAACAATAAATAAAACAGTAAAAAACAGAAGGGATGGGTGATTCACCAAATGGGGCTGAGCCATCAACAAAGAGAGACAGCTCAGAGAATCATGGGGCCATTTCTTGGCAGACAGCCACCAGAGCAGAGTGGAGGGAGGGTGGAGGAACTGGCAAGAAATGATTGGTGCAGACAAGAAGACACTCACCACAGCCACAGAAAGAAAGGAAGACACACAAAGAGAGACAGTAAACAAACAACTAAATAAAAGATAAAACAAGAAAAAGAGCCAAAACAAAGGAAAATACTAATTGGAAAAATAAGTAAAAATCATCAACAGAAAGAGAAAGAAAAGCCCTGTCTTCTCATACCACTCATATGAGGCATTACATCATGGTAGCTGGGCATCTGGACTTTGCACTTCTCCCACAGAAGTGGTTCAGTCCTTAGTCATTCCAAAAGTGAGGGGTTATTAGCTGGACATGATGGACTTTGCAGCCCAACAGTCTGCATGTCTCAAACTTGGCACCTTCCCAATTGAAGGGAGCGCTCTAACCACTGAGCAAGGAAGCCCTATGCCAGCAGTTGAGCAGACACTGAGTCACTCGGTCTGCAGCCATTGTACAGAATAATAATAATAATAATGGCACAAATAATAATAGTGACAGGTGACGCAGGCGCGACAACAAGTGTCAGTCGGTGGCTTATGTGGACAACCAATAATAATAAAATAATAATATATACAGCAGAGTCCAAGCCGAATGCGTGTATAACGCGCTTTGAGACGGGTGGATAATCCTCACAATTATCAGTGAAAAAGTGGGTATACACTCTTTTATTTGAGGTCACAGGCTTGACGGCCTGTCGTCCTCACACGCCCCCTTTTGGCTCGCTCTCCCGGAATTTTCCTCCTCTACCAACGCACCTCTCAACTTCCTCACCCTTCTTCGTGGCATTATTCCTCAGTCCTTTTACGACACTCTCTACCACCACGAGTCTTTCCCCACTGCCGACGTTGTTACTGCCCTAGTGTGCATTTTTCACGACTTTCTGCTTGACGTCCACCGGCTCATCTGGCGCCCTCGCTGCGAAGAGACCATTCTCTGGGAGCGCGACCACGGCATCTCGCCTTCTGACAAGCGCCACCAGCGTCCACCCCGTTCCCCCACCCCACCCTCCTCCCCTTTGCCACCTCCTGCGTCGCCTCCTGCCACACCCCCCGCTTCTCCACAACCATCCACTCCCCTCCTCCCTTCCTTCTACTCCCCGGGTCTCACCCAGACCCTCCGCATCCCCTCCTCCTCATCAGCCTCCCGCCCGGCCAGCGACAGCCTCGCGCCCCTCAATGCAACACATGCGGTCGCTTTCATTCCAACAACAATTGCCCTCCGGACTGGCTCCTCTCACGCAAGGGCATCCTAGCCTGGCAGCAACACTACCTCGGGTTACTCCGCCCCGCCCTCGGCACCCTATGGATTCGCCGCACTGTTGTGATTCCCCAGCCTCCTCTGCGACAAGCGCTTCCACGTTATCCCAATCCTGAACCCCTGACATTCCCTGAGGATCTCCTCCCTGCTCACATTTTCCGCAGTGTTGCCATTTCCCATTTGCCTCTGCTGTCCACTGGACACTCTCCGCAGGGCCTCGGCCCACCTTATTCTCTTCTTTTCTCTTTCCTTGGTCTTCTTGTTGTTTGTTTCCTGGCAGCGTTAACGGCTAGGGTGGCCTGTGCGTGGAGACACGCTTGGTTCTGTCAAGGTTCTTGGCTCCCTGCCATACCTGCGTGGCATTTCACTCTTCCCGCCACGCAGCTTCTGGCTGCGTGGAATAATAATAAAAAAAAAAAAAAAAAAAAAAAAAAAAAGCAGCCGACAGACACACACACTTGCTCACACCCCGTTACCACCACACGATGCCGCCGGCTTCAACGGCCGCCGCCGCCCCCACCCCCGCCGCCTCGTTCCGGCTGCTCCCCGCCCACGTCCTCGACTCGATCATCGGCGACTTCCTCCCTCCCGACGACCGCCTCCGCGCCGCGACGCTGCTCCGTCTCCCCGCGCAGCAAGCGTCCTCCTTCCGGGCGCTGCACCCGGACCGCGAGTTCGACGCCGCCAGCGCGCGCAATGACGTCGCGCTGCTCGATCTCCTCTGGTCGCACTGCCGCACGCGCGGGCTGCAGCCGGAGTACACGCGGCAGGCGATCGCGTACGCGAGCGCGAACGGGCACCTTGCGACGCTTCGGTGGTGGCGGTCGACTGCGGCGGAGGTGGCTCAGCGGTTCGCGGCGGACGGGGTGCAGAGCGCGAGCGCGCGGGGCCAGGTCGGGGTGCTGGAATGGTGGAGGAAGGAGAGCGGGGCGGCGGGGCTCGACGATCACGGGCCGGGGGCGGTGGACGGGGCGTGCTTTTTCGGCAGCGTGGAGGCGCTGCAGTGGTGGAAGGACAGCGGGCTCGAGATGCAGTATTCGTTCTTGGCGATCGAGTACGCGGCAAAGAACGGACACCTGAACGTGCTGCGGTGGTGGAAGAACAGCGGGCTCAAGCCGAAACGACTTGGCCGCTCATCCCAGCTCGCTCCAGGCAGAGCGCGACGTGCTTTGCGAGCAGGTCGCGGGAGGCGTTCAGCCACCAGCGGAGGACGGCGACGTTCCCGGCCTCGCAGGGGTGGACGACGGCGGTGTGGGTGTATCGGGGTTGCAGGTTGCGCGAGCGGCAAGTGCCACCAGAGGAGGTCGAGGAGGGCGGTGTCGTTGAGGACGCTTGCGGCGTCGAACTCGAGGGCGTGGCGGGCGCGGAAGGACTCGGCCTGCAGCGACGGGAGGCGGTGCAGCGTTGCGAAACGGAAGCGCTGGGCGGGGGCGAGGAGCCGGGCGATCGCGTAGAGGGCGTCGGCGGGCAGCAAGAGGGCCACTCTTACACATTATAGTATTATTCACCTTGTCAAAGCGGTCAGCGATGGACCCTCCACCGCACGTTACACGCCTCTTCTTCATCGACAACAACAACGACGGCGACGACGACGACGACGACGACGACGACGACGACGACGACGAGCCGACCATCCACCTTCTCCACCACAACGGCCCTGCCAACACCACCACCACCTCCTCCTCCTCCTCCGACCACGCCGCGCGCCCGTGGCCGTCGGCGCTGGTCCTCGCGCGGCACCTCTGGCGCCGCGCGCGCGGCGACCTCCGCGGCCGCGCGGTGCTCGAGCTCGGCGCCGGCCCGGGGCTCGCGGGTCTCACCGCTGCGTACGCGTGCGGCGCGCGGCGCGCGGTCCTCACGGACCTCGCGGCGGACCCGGGCGACCCGCGGACGGGGCGCACGCTGGCGACGCTGCGGGCGGCGGTGGGGAGGAACGCGGAGGTGTGGAGGGAGCGGCGGGAGCGGCGGCGGCGGCGGCGACGACGGCGGAGGAAGGCGGCGGCGGGGGCGGCCGCCGGCAAGGATGCACTGGAGGAGACGGAGGAGGAGGAGGAGGATGAGGAGGAGGAGCCGATCGTGGAGGTCGTGGGGCTGAGCTGGGGCGACGTGCCGCCGGCGTGGCCCGCGCGAGCCGACGGCGGCGACCCGTTCGACTTTGACGTGCTCCTGGGGTCGGACCTGATCTATTCGAGGGCGCCGGTAGCCGACCTGGTCGCGACGATCGCGTTTTTCCTGTGGCGGCCGCGGGCGGCTGGTCTGCCGCTGCGGCGGTGCGTGCTCGCGTACCACATCCGGTCGGCGAAGCGGTCGATCCAGATGCTGCTGGACCGGTGGGGGCTGGAGGCGAGGGGAATCCGGGATGATGGTGACGTTGAAGTTGGGAAAGGCGCGACGGTGTTGGTGGAGGGTTGCGAGGAAGGAGAGGAGGAAGAGGTGTTTGGGGTCGGGTTTGGCAGCGTGGTTTTGTTGGAGATAACTGTCAAGGTGCCCGACTGACGGAAATAGAAAGGTTGCGAATGTAGCTTCCATCCCTCTTGCGGCACCTACAGCGCAGTGCGGTGGAAGCACCTGTTGTGCTCATAACCAAAGGTCGAACAAACGAAATGTTCCGCTGCTTCTTTTTCTCCTGTTTTCCGGTTGGCTCCAGCAACCAAGTGCAATTATGAACAAGCGACTTATGTGGAAAGCAACTAGCGGGGTGTTTGTGAACGGTCGGCAGATTTGCGGGCTAGAGAGGAACGACGGAAATACCGCGGGGGAAAGTAAGGATATCTTGGCTGTTCAACGGCCAGCTGTTTGTCGGCGCGATGATCAGCGCCGAAGGTCACACGAGAGCACACAGAAAGAGCGGCTGGCATGATTAACCTGCCCTAACCCCTTTTTTTTTCCTTGAGATCCACGGCTCCTGTAACAGTCGGCTAGCGACATATGGGAGGTGAGGTGGTTGTCGCTGTGGATATCATCAAGTTTTTTTCCGCCTTTTCATTTTGCGTTGTCTTTCTCTCTCTCGACTTTGTTCGTTCTCGCCACGCTCTTCCGCCTCGAGTCGGCGCAGGCCGCGGCGCTCTCGAGCCTGCCCGGCTTCAGCATCCTGACCGCCGCGGCGCGCGGCGACGTCGAGCTGCTGGAGCGGCTGCGGCGTCACGGGCGCGTTCGTCCGACGGGGGCCGACGCCGACATGCCGCGGGTGTACGACGCGCTGGGGGCCGCGAGCGAGCGGGGGTGCGTGCCGGTGTTGGAGTGGCTCAAGGACTTTGCGGCGGCGGCGGACGTGCCTCTGTGGCGGCACCCGGACGACAAGGGTGCGGCGGTGCGCGCGACGGGGTGGGAGCGGAGCTTTGGGACGTCGTGCGAGCGGGGCGGTGCGGGGCACGGGGGCGGCCCGATCGTGGGGGCGAGCCGGTTCGGGTACGTGGATGTTCTGCGGTGGTGGAAGGACAGCGGGCTCGTGATCCGGTACTCGAATCTGGCGGTGGACGGCGCGAGCGTGAACGGGCACACGGAGGTGCTGGACTGGTGGCGCGGCAGGGTTAGGAGCGGGCTGATGTTAAAGTACTCGGAGCACGGGATGGACGCTGCGAGCAAGAACGGCCACGTCGACGTGCTGCAGTGGTGGAAGGACAGCCGTTGGTAAAGTCCGAGCCGTAGTTAGCGCCCTGCCACGTGGTCAGCGAGCCGAGCGACACAGCGGAGTAGTCGGCGGCGACGCCGTTGGATGAGCCGTCGGGGACGTACTTGATGTAGCTGGCCGGGGCGGTCGGGCAGAACGAGTTGATGCCTCAGGTGGCGCAGTCGGCGAGGTAGAAGACCGAGTTGTGTTGGTAGACGAAGGCGGCTGCCGGGAGGGATGCGATGAGGGCTGGCTGGCAGGGCGAGGAGGAGGAGTCGGGAGATGGAGGGCATTCTTTGTTTTGTTTGTTTTGGGGGGGATCTCTGCGGGTTGGTTCGTGTCGCTGCTTTTTTCGAGCGAGCCGTTTTTGAGTGCTTTTGGGCGGAGAGACACTCTGGCTGTGGAGAGACACTGAGTTGCGCACTGCATGACAACCCCACAGGTGGGAGGCGCGCGTTCTGGCAAAAAAAGCGCGTGATGCGCACACGCGAGCAGACACCCTGCCGGACGACTTTGCTGTGGCTCGATGTGTGGAGGTCAAAGCGCAAGTATGACATCATGGGGTCGCGAATGAAAGCTTGCTTGTTGAAGGACAGCTGAGTTGTTATTTCCAGAGTTTGCACCCAATCTGGCAAAAAATCTTCAAACGACTTTGTTCAAAGAACCCGAGCCCGATTCGACCTTTAACGGAGAAAGTCCGACTTCAATGCTCTCCAGCAGAATCTGAACGACTTCAAGGTTGGCCTATCAGTTATGCCCTGTGCAACAGTCCCCGCCATTTTGCTTGACCTGCCACAAACGCGCTTCTGTGAAGTAGACACTGCACAATTTGACCAACGCTGTGGAGCAAGCGATGGTACTAAGGAGAATTACACACTCTATTAAGTATTGCCCGTGGAAAAAGCTAACGACATGGCCGTCTGCGCAAGCCGCAAAATGGGCACAAGCCATGCAATACCTGAAGCGTGAACGCGTCTCCTGCATTCGCTCCTCTTTCTGCTTTGACCGACCTCTCGAACCGCGATACGCCCGGGGGCAAGCAGCGATTTGCGACGGAACGTTCGCCGATCACGCTCGCACAGCACTCGCACAGAGCGATTTGTGCAGTCGGAGCTCGCCCTGCGTCGATGGGGTTCGGCGTCATCGGAGGAGGCCCATTGGGGCAGATTCAAGGCTCTGGCACGCGGGCGGGCTATGGATCGATTCAACTCTAACCGTGGATGGTCTGGGGTGGCAGACAAGCGCATCGCTGGTGATGCGAGTGGTTTTCGCGGCGTTGGGCGGCGGGAGTGCGAGGCCTTTCACCAGACAATTACAGAACCTGGCAGCGAGGATGGACGTCGGCGTTGGCTGTCGAACATATTCTGTTTGTCGTCGCACGGTTCGGTGTTCTTTTGAAGCACTGAAAAAGACTCGAAAATACAGAAAGAGCAGTGATTGTGTTCCTTTCTATTTGTTTCGTTCTTGGGTGAATTGTTTTACGGACGGGTCCACCGACGACACTGTGTGTGTGTGTGTGTGTGTTTGGAGGGGTGGTGGGGCGGGGATGGTAGTTGGTGCTGACGAAAGTCCGGGTGGCCGGGAGTGCGTGAGTGACGGTGCTTGATTGCGTGAGCGAGCGGGCCCGTGACCAGCGCAAGTACGTTATTGTAGGTATCCGCAAATTTGCAACGGCGGCTCGGATGGGTGGACGTCCCCACTCCCGGTACAGCCCAACGTTAACCGGTTTAGCTAGTTCGTCCCATGAATAATTTTGTCGGACTTCTGGTCTTTTTCGTGGACCGATTTCCGCAAGACAACTTGCAGGTTGTTTCCGCAAACCAAACCGCCTGCGGGCTGAGGACCGAAATCCCAAGGCTTTGACTGTGTGGCTGGGCGGAGTCGGTTTTTTTTTTTCCTTTTGCAAAACAGATTCTCGGCAGAAAAATTATTCTTCATTTTCATTTGATCAAAATATTTAAAAGGGAATGAATGAGAAGCTCTGTCTGTAGTCCAGTGCTTGTCCAAATGCCTCGCCGCGATTGTTTGTTTCCGTGGAACAGGGATAGGGGACACAGCCCTCTCTCTCTCTCTCTCACTCTCTCTCTCTCTCTCCACGCCTCTCCTTTAAATTCGGAGCCTTCAAATCATTTCAATTTGCACTCCTTCTCGTACACACGCACACACACACACACACACACACACCACAACCACAAGCAATGGCTGCCGCCTCTCAGACACGCCCTCCTCGGCCTCGCCAGGGTTACAACGCCCCCGCCTCTCGGCTATTGTTCCTCGTCTTCATCCTCCTCTTCTGCCTGCCCCCACTCGTTTTCGTCCAAAACACCCCTGCTGATGCCGTTGCAAACGATAACGGGAACGATGGCCTCGTCGCCGCCTCCCCCATCCTGGAAAGGGTACGAGCCCCATCGACCACCCCACCGTGTCTCGCTAGTGTCTCTCGCTGGCGCCTTCCCTGCCTTCGCCTTCCTATGCGCTGCTACCCCCAAACACTCCAGCCAGCCATTGCTGACCATGTTCCCCTTTGGTCATTAGCGCACTGGGAAACAAAGGGGTGCGGACATGAAAGCACCGTCCAAGTTCAGCACGACCGAGCAAGCCGTCGGCCTGGACAACCCAGGGAACCGCCGCGCCTTTTCGGGGCACATTGACAGGATCCCGAACGGCAAGTTTGGCGGCGCGGGCGGCGCCCAGCGCCACACGCTTGTGGAGAAGATTCAAGACCCGAGCCTGACCACGAGGCAGTCGACCGGCCACCGGATGGACAACGAGATGCCGTACAACGGTAGGGCGAAATTGGCCGTTCAGAAAAACACGTCGGGGGTGAGTCCGTTTCTTTTTTCCTTCTCCCGCGTCTCGTTATATACCTCCCACCGGCCCACCCACCCAACTTCGCGTTGGCCTCGTCTAAGACCACCTTCGAATTACTTTTTTTCTTCTTTTTTTCTTTCAACAAATCCAACAACGGACGAAAAGGGTGCTCGCGGAAACACTGTTGCCCAAGTGTCCTGGCCACAAGACGCAAAGCCCGGCCCGCGTCAAATAAAGGCTGCGCTTAAGCAGTCGGCTCAATCTGGCAAGCAGGTCAACTTCAACCCCACGCCAAAGGAGCTGCAGGCTTACCAGCACAGGCAAAAGATGCAGCAGAACAAGGGCACTCAGTCGAGCTTGGGCAAAGCGTGGGCCGAAAAGCAGAAATCTCAAGAGGGCATAGCCCAAAAAGCGGCTAATATGAAGTTGAAAGAGGATCGAACAGCACGGAGGCAGGCAAACTCGGCCTACAAACAGCAGCAGAAGAATGGCAAAAAGTGAAACATCACAAAGCATCCCCAAAATGTATTATGTTCATCTTTGTGAGAAACTAACAGAACTAAAGAAAATGAAAGCGCAAGTGAAAAAGCTTTTTTAGATACTGATCACTCCACCAAAACGCCGAATCAGCCCACTCCGCTCCAGCAAGAGTAGGGCAAAGGAAGGGGGACCTCCATAGAGGGCGTTGGTCGATTGATGGCATTGATGGCGTGGAAGTCTTTGTGGGATGAGGATAAACGGAATGGTCATTGGAGGGGAGAGGTAGACTCTCCGATAGTAAGCACCGATGGACTAGAGGTCAGTGGGGAGGCGACGACGATTGGAGGCCCTCCAGGCGTCCACCATCTGTGGGGCGGTTGCGAGTTTACGGGGGGGGGCGGTGTGAGGTGAACGGATAGTGCTTTTCGCACTGAGGGTGACAACGCGGACGTTCAAAAAAGGGGAGGTGATTGATGACTGGCATCAACCCGCAACACCTCCTACTGTTTCAAATTCCGTCACATTTTACCAACCAAAACTTGATGCTGTAACCACTGTGACGGCCTACAACCCCGCATCACCACCGAATCTTTTTCGTTCCAGACAAGATCCACTAATCTCCCCTCACAGAGCTGAAATAAGCGCGGAAAGCTCGCGGAGGCAGTCGAGAGCAGTGGGTCGAAGTTTTGGATCCTCGGCGGTCATTTTCGAGACAAGCGCCTTGAAGTCTTCCATCCTTGGGAATGGCCCCCATGCGTCCAATTTCTGTGCCCGCTCAGGAAATGTTTTGGAGGAGGCTGTCCACCGCTGTTTCGACGCCAGAATCGTGTTCTACACGTGTGGTTTACTTACTGGTCCTGCCCTCACGTCCTGGGCTTGGGTCTGTGCAAGGGTAAACTTGGCCTCAAAGAATTTCCGATTTTTTTTTCTTCGGCCCTCACTTAGAAATTTTTCCAGGATGGTGGTGGACGGCGGTAGGAGTATGATAAACGTGTTGATCGGTCAAAAGTACATTAAAAAGGTGCTAACGTTGAGGTCCTGGTGGAGGTTTCTATTAAGGAACCTTTGCAGTGCAAGGTTGGCCCAAAAAAAAAAAAAAAATTGGTCCTCACTTATAATTTTTTTCTGGAAACACAGTCCACCGCCGTTTCGACACCGTAATCGTGTTCTACACATGTGGTTTGCTTACTGGTCCTTCCCTCACGTCCTGGGCTCAGGTGTGTGCAAGGTAAACTTGGGCTCAAAGGATTTTTGATTTTTTTTTTCAGCCCTCACTTAGAACTTTTTTCCAGAACGGCAGTGGACAGCTGTGGGAGTATGCTAAATGTGCTGATCAGTCAAAAATACATTTGAAAGGTGCTAAAGTCGAGGTCCTGGCATTGACAAATCCATCCAGCGGCTGATCAGTGCCAACGAAGCCGATCAGTGCTAACGAAGCCGGTCCGTGGCAGCGATGGCCGGATGGCCGTGGAGGCGGCTTGGGGTGAGTAGTATCACAGTGAGGATAAAGGGCAGCGATAGCAAGCAGGGCAAGACGCTTACTGCTGTCTACTTCACGCCCCCTCTCCGGATCCCTTCAGCATCCGACAGGCCCACCTACCAACCGCAAATGGGCACCGCGCCGCCACCCCCACCACCAACCAAACCTCCCTACCAAGTCACCTTCAACGACGCGGAAGCTTGAAGCTTCAACTGCTGCATCTACTCAGTCATCTTCCCTGTGATCCCAGTAATGCTCCACTTCCTCCTCAAGGGCTACTTCCCCAGGCCACAGCGAGCAATCTTCGACGACGCTGCAATCCGCTACAGCGACGCGCCAACCATGCAACTGCCGAACGTGAACCGCGTGGCGATGTCGCGGCAGGTGTGCTGTTGGTGCATCGGGGAGCCGATGCTCTTTGTTTCGGACACGCGCAGGGACAAGCCCGTCTCCCTGGAGGCTCCGCGGCGGCCGTGGGAGGTGGTGCTGCGGGACGTTGGCGGATCGGACAGCGGTGTCGGGGTGGGCGACGCCTCCACCCAGTTCGGTGACGCTCAACAGGCTCGAGGTTGGCGACGCTGCAACGCTGGTAGTTATCTCCTTCGACGACCACGCCGCGGCCGCACACTTGACGTGCGAGGCGTCCCTGATGGCGAACTTTTCTGCCTCATCCCTTGCCCTCCGTCCTTGCCGTTTCTCACGGCAAGAGAGTCGCGCCATCAGCGGTGCGTCATCAACGACTGGGCCATCAGCATGCGCGAGGTCACGTTAAGCGGCTGCTTCAGGCTCCTGAACGAGTTGTCGCTGGACAGGGTCGCAGCCGTGCTGGTACCCACTCCGTGGGGCGCAGCCGTGGTTTGGGCGGCGCCTTACTTGCGGAACGTGGTATTCACGGTGCAGGGCGTCAAGGGTCCTGAGGGCGCCAAGGCTTTTACGTCGATGCTGACGGTGAAGGATGCGGTGGCTGTGAAGGAGCCGATTGAAGTGAGGAAAAGAGCGCTCATGGAAAGGATCTCGCAGATATTGACAGAGGCTATAGGCCTTGACCGATCTTGCTGCTACGACAGCCATTGAACCGCCGCCAACGGGCACAAAAGATGGCGAGAGGATTTGAGTGGGTTGAGAGAATCGTTGTTTTGTAGTATTGTATTGTTCAGTACGCCCCTAGCAAAAGTTTTCGTTCATGTCCCAAAACATAGGCGGTCCAGAAACTTTTTTTCAGTTTTGATTGTTTCTTATAAAAACTTGTACATGCATGGTACCGTCAAAGAGCGTGGTGTTGCATAAAACGGGCGGCCCTGCTGTGACTGGAACAGCTTCTCATTGTTTTTTTTTCCCCAGAAGTATGGGAATTAGTAGAAAGTTATATCCCCACTAAAGTGGTGAGGTCATGTGCACGAAGAAAGCTGATCTGAGTGAGTTTGCAGAGAAATATAGCGGGGTATTCATTTCAGACTTCAGTGGGTATCCCATGAAGCTGATGCACGTTGGGAACCTCGAGTACCTCGATGAGTGGAAAAGGCTGCGGTACGAGGACGAGCACAGCGTCAAGCCAGAGACTATGTCTGAATCCTGACCAGAAGTTGCAGGAGACGCGAAGTGTGGTAGACTTTCGACGGCACAGAGCTGGAAAGGTTTCTTAGCAGAAACGCAGGGTACACACATCTGCTCTCACATAAAAACCAAAGTATTGTCACGAAGAAGGCAGATGCAGGTCGTGGTTTGTTTCCTCTTGTAAACCATTTCGCACTAACTTTCAGTCAACGAGTCTGTATGAGCCACCGACGCAGCTTCCTGCCGCCACCCACTTGTTCCAACCTTGCAACCCACCGCAACTGTTGCGACATCCAAAACAGAAGCCAAACATCCTGAGACAGCCAACTGTAAAACTGCAACCCTGGTCTTTCTGGGAGACTAAGACACCCTGTTGCATCACCCTGATGAGGGCAAAACTCCATTGAGTATGTGAGCAAAGAAGGGGCTATGGCTCTGGATCAATTCCTATCAACTTGTCAGTGTAAAGCACATTGACGTGGTGTGGTGTCTGGCCTGTGGAATGAAACCTTGGGAACCTTACCAAGTACTTGTACATCTCTTAAATACCATCATGAGGGTACAAAGGGGTTAGACAATCTTGAATACAGTACAACCCATTTATGAATACTCCAACAATGGAGGCAGTGGGGTTCGAACCCACGGCATCTCGCAAGCAAAGCGAGCTATCTACCACTGATATATACCCCCCCATCTCTGAGGCTGAGCTTAAACAAATCACAGATAATCAAGTACCAAAAACAAAGAAGCCCCTCTTAGAGTCTGTCAGGGTACTGGCCTGCTGCACCAACTGTCTGCCCCTACCATTCATAGCAGAGTTTTCTTCTCTTTCTCTCCAAGTTGGGGAGAAGGACCACCCACAAACGCACATCTCCACTTCCTTCACTCATTCCACTCACTCACTCATAGTAGACTTTTTACAGCATAGACTGGGAACCACTGGAAGGGGATGTGCTTGCATCGAATCCAGCCAAGTGTCCTAGTGGAAGGAGGTATACAGCAAAATCCATCAGTCAGAGATCCCTTAAGAGGGAGAGACTACTACTCACTTTTGGCAATGCAGCTACTGGGCTAAATGTGCAGTGCACAATTAAGCAAAGTGGGATTCAAGCCCACGCCTCTGGAGAGACCAGAGCCTTAATCTGGTGCCTTAGGCAGTTAGGCCAACTCGACCATCTTCCCATTGGACATGCAGCCAAGTGCTTAGGGTCCACTCTGGCAGCTACTGCACTTTGGTCTTGCTGCACATGTGCTACTGCTTGTGAATCCCAACAGTTGCACCCAATTTTGTTCAAATTTGATTCTTCAAGAGGCAAACTGTGAGCTAACCACAGGCACTGTTGGCCATTGCAGGTATTGCAGGTGGGTCCCCCCCTCATTGGGGGCAGTTTGCAGCAGTCCTTTGGGCTTTGAACCTCCTCAAATATTTCAGCCTAGTAGGTGCTCTGTGGCTTTGGTGGGGTCTATGTGAACAAGGGCAAGGCCATAACGGATGTGTGAGGATGGGGGCAGATGGCCGAGCGGTCCAAGGCGCTACGTTCAGGTCGTAGTCTCGAGAGAGGCGTGGGTTCGAATCCCACTCTGCTCATTTCTCTATCTGTTACTGCAATATCCTGAAAACCTTGGTGAGTGACCCACTTGCAAAGTTGAAATCAATACTCCTGTCAGTGACTGGACAGCAGACTGACCTGCCAATACAAAGAAATGACTAGTTTGTCAGCATTTTGTTATTTCTGGCAATTTTTCAGCTGACAGTCTCTGGCCCTGTTCTCACTCACCAAAATTTTCAGGATATCTCTGTAAATAATTTTGCCCTCATGTCTCTGTTGGATGTCACCATTGGTGTCAAGTCGCTTCAGATCAAAAAGTCTGCGTAATTGGAGCTCCACAGTCCCATTTTCTTTTCTTAAGAGATCACCTGCCCATCAACCCCTCCCCCACCTCCCAATTGTGCTGCAGACACTTAATCCACTGTGCTTTGCCTTCATTTGAAGGCTTTTGTATGTTTATTACTTATGGTTTGCTCAATGCCACTGTGTTGTCTGTCACACCCTGGAGCCTGATGTAGGGCCAGTGGGTTTGTTTGTCTGTCATGTCCACAAATGCAGCACTGCTGACATTTGCGGTTTCACACTACATTCTGCCACTGAGCTCAAACTGACCCTAAATGGAAGTAGTTACTTTTGCCTCAAGGTTTCTGGCCTTCCACAACCAGCTGCAATCTTTGAATCCAAAATTGTCTGCTGGACCAACTCTTTCCCAGTCGCCAGGGACTGTTCCTGGGGTGAGATCTTTGGTTGAATCCAGCTATAGTGTCAAGCAGAGGGGAACTACAGCATAGGTCCGACTATCGTAATCACAGGGTTTGTCATGGCAGAGGCTAGCTGTGAATCCAGTAATGAATATAGCCGTCATCCAAAAAACCACAAATTGTTGGCAGACAGTGACGGCACTGGTGCAGAGGTAAAGCAATTTGGTCAGAGGGATACTGGGCCTGTTAGGGATGCAGGCTTGCCACTTTGGACACTGGGGAACATCCCAGGACCCAATGCATAAGGTGATGTAATGGCGGTATTAGGCACCCCACGATAGGCAGTCAAGTGATGTGGGAGCAAGTCCTACGTCTGTGGGAAACACACAAAAAAAAAAAAAAAAAAGGGGAAAAAAAAGAGAAAAACCACCACACTTATCAGTCCCAGCACAAACAACAAAGGGTTGTGGTCAAACACCAACCCAAAGTGGATATCTGCTTCTGGATGCAGGTAAGGTAGAGATGGACAAGGGTTGCTAACCGACTTGCAGACATTTGGCAGATAATGATATAAGCAGTCGCAGATATCAAATTTGACTGTGTATATCCGCTTGCATCCAAAGAAAAACCTGCTGATATCTGCTGTATCTGCTGGTGTTCAAGCTTTTGGAGCAGAATGTGCAGATAGGCAATTGCACCAATACTCTGCCGCAGAAAGGCGGGCATAGTGACGTGGACTTGTTTAGGAGTCGTGCTGGTGCATGATTAGTGCAAGGTTGTCAACTGCATCACTGCCTGAAGAAAGACATGAATCTGGGGCCAGTAGCTGTTGGGGCCCTTAAGGCAAATCTGTAAAGAGCATTAGAAGCGTAATTTACCTTCAAATGAGGCGGAGGGTTTGTGGTCTAGTGGTATGATTCCTCCTTCTGGTGGAGGAGGTCCTGGGTTCAATCCCCAGCAATCCCCAGGATCGCCCACTCATGCGACAATAGCTGGGACATAGGCCTTTCTGATGTCTTTGGAAAAGCAGTCAAGCAGAAAAATTGAAGCAGAAGTGCATGAAAGATCAAGATTTTTGTTGCACACATGTTACACAAGAAGTCCAAAATTCTCAATGGAAAGAAAGGACAGAATTCCAGTCCTCCCATCACAGATATCAGTGAGCAGGTATTTGCTTATTTTTCCTGATTTCTATAAAAACATTCAATTTTTTCCTGCAGAAAGTGTGGTTCCAAAACCTCAATTTTTGTCTATTGACTTGGGGCTGTTTGACAATCTGCCACCCACCTGGAGGATCTCCACCGGCTCGCTGCCAGCCACTATGGTTTCAAATTGATACTATAGCCCAAAATATTGCAATACTTTTACTAATTAAATATCATGACATATATCACAATACTTTTGAAGCCTGAAATAATTTTTGAGCCAGAATAATTTCTTTGCACATAACAAAGCAGCAGGAAAAATTTCTGCTGTGAATTCCACTGATTGAATGCTCTTTTGTGGCCTCAAATCAACAACATCTATAATCATATCATTATCAATTTCAATTTTTACTGGACAACTACTATTTTCTTTAATCTCCAGATTGACAATGTTTTTACCAGCCACTGCAATTTGCAGTTTGCTGACAATGACTTGCTTTGGTTTTGCCGACCTGCAATTTGACTTCTTGCTGTTTGTCGCCTACGCCTCCTAGCGCATCTGACGACGTCCACTGCCATTGCATCTGGTGCCTGCTAAACCAGCAACCAGACCACCAACAATTCTTGGTCTCAGTACTTTGCGCTAAAACCAGATCAACAATTCAAACTAGCTCAGTTTTTTGGAGTTAAGGAACCAAGGGCAGCTTAAGCTTAAGGTGTGGTTCCCTGAAATTTATTGGTGTGCTCGGCAATTGGGAGATAGAACTCTGATTACATTCAATTGTCAAAACCTCTATGTGGACCGAAAGGGCAGATCATCAAGGCTCAGTGTTGAAAGGTGATCCTGGTAGTGTAATTGAGCAGAGTGGGATTCGAACCCACGCCTCCGGAGAGACCAGAGCCTTAATCTGGCGCCTTAGACCAACTCGGCCATCTGCCCTTCACATAGTGTAAA
>JAIVFJ010000206.1:0-112500 GCA_025765615.1 Zopfochytrium polystomum | reverse complement strand
TCGGGACTCCCGCGGCGACCGCAAACAGCATGTACCACCCCGGCGGCGCAACCTCCGGCGTCGGCGGCGTAACTACCTCGTACAGCGCCTGCCCGCCCTCCGCCGAGCTGACTTCCAGCGCCGTCTTTGCCAGCCACACCATCCGCTGCGCGTGGCCCGTCGAGTGCGTCCGGAACCCGGACTGCACCAGCGCGAAATCCACGCCCCCCGCCACCACCACCGAAGGATCCACGCTGCCCACCAGCACCTGCACCGCCGACCCGTACCCTAGCCCGTCCATCGCCGACACCGCCGCAACCGCAGGCCGCCGGCCGCCGCCCGTCAGGTACGGCGGATAATAGTACTCGACCCGCCGCTCCGTCGCGTACGCGTTCGGCGCCGCGGTAGGATCCCCCCAGGACCCCGGGTCGTTCGGCGCAGACCCGGCCACGAGCACCCGCGCGTCCGGAAGCAGCACCGCCGTCGAGTGGTACACCCGCGGCACCGTCGTCGCGTTCAGCCGCCTCCACCGAGCCCCGGGGGCCGCGAGCGGTGCGTACTGCCACGCCTCCAGCGACGCGTTGCGCCCCAGGTTCGTCCCGGCCATCCCCGCGTGCGCGCCGTTGATCAGAAGCAGCGTCCCGTCGGGGAGGTGCACCAGGTCCGCGAGGACCCGGCCCGCCGGCATCGTGTCCGACATGTCCCACGCCTGCGGCCCGCTCCCGCCGCCGCCCGTCGACGGCGACGACCACGGCGCGTCCGGCGCGAGGAGCCCGCACGTTTGGAGCGCCGTCGCCGCAGGGCTCTGGCAGTTGTCGTGGCAGTCTTTGGTCACGCAGCCCCAGCCGCAGTCCAGCATCGACCCGCCGCAGATGAGGACGCGCGCCGTGTAGTTGTCGGCGGGGTCCAAGGGCAGCAGCGCGCCCGAGCCCGTCCACGGGTACGACCGGAAGGGCCCTCCGGGCAGGCGGGAGTATTCAAAGTAGCGTTTCGAGTCGAGGACCGCGAGGGAGTTTGCTGGGAGAGGCGGCGGACGGAACAGTCTCTGGAGGTGCGAAAAGGGAAGAAAGGGACGAAGAAGAGGGAAAAAAAAAGCTGGTTTAGGCGCTGACTCTTTGCAATGAGACCACCCACGTCGCAATCAGGCTCGAGTTGTCTGACGCCGATACACATAGATTGGAGCCGACATGCACAATGATCGTCGATGCGGTAACATTGAAGAGCTGCCCGTTGCTGTCAGGGTCGCAGTTTGCCAACTAGAGAGGGTGGGAGGCAAGTTCCTTTAGACGGAAGAAGAAAAAAAAAACAGGCCGTCGCGCGCGCCTCGCGACGAGCTCACCAGCAGAGGGTCGCCGATCCGCGGCGCCTCACCAAGCTCCCAGCAAAGGCCCGACCGCCTCCCAAACACCAGCGCGCCGTCGCCGCCGCCGCCAGCGCCGACGCGCCACACGACAAACGAGTCCGCCGACACCGCCAGCGCCGTCAGGTTCGCCTCCGCCGGATCCAAGAACTCGCACGGCCGCACCGTCAGCGTCGTCGCCGTCGCCCCCGCCACCGTCTCTGCCGACGACTCGGCGACGCACGTCCACGCCGCCGCCTCCTCCACCGACCCGAACGCCGCCACACCCCCGCCCGCGGTCGCAGCCGTCCCCACCACGACCTGCCGGATCGGCACCTCGCGATACGCAACCGCCGACTCACCGCCGCCGCCGCCGCCGCCGCCCCCGCTGGGCTCCAGCGCGATCGCCTTGTACCCTGCAAACACAAACACGCGTCCGCTCGGCAGCACCGCCGTGACCGGGTACAAATTCGCCGGCAGCGCGTCCCACAGGAACTGCAACGGCGTCGGCTGCTGCTGCGTCCCTCCTCCTCCGCCGAGCACCTCAAACGACGCGACATTCGTCTCGCCGCCGTTGAACTCGACCCCCGTCGACGACCCGCCGACCACCAGCACCCGCCCGTCGGGCAGGTTCGCCGCGCTCGGGTACCACCGCCCCGTCGCGAGCCCAGCGACCGCCTCCACCCAGTCCGCGCCGGGCCAGGACCCGAACGTCCGCACGGACCGCTGCCCGTCGCCCAAGGTTCCGACCCGCGCGTCCGACATGTTGCCCGCGCCGCCGAGCGACGCCACGCGCCCGTCCGCGAGGAGCGCGCCGCCGGCGCAGAAGAGGTTGGTTTGGAGGCGCAGGCTGCGGTACGTGTCGGTCGCAGTGTCGTACTCAACGGACCACGCCGTGCTGCCGTCGGGCAGCTGCGCGTCGGTGCCGTGGATGTCCCAGCTGGCGTGGGTGTGTTTGTAGGTAGGTTTGGAGGTAAAAGGGCGTCGTCAGCGCGGGATGTGCAAATTCGGTGGAAAAAGGGTAAGAGGGCAGAGGTGGTAGGAGGCCAAACCGTACCGTTCCATAAACACAACCTTTGCCGGCGCGGCGGCCGCCGCCCGCCCCTCCGCCGTCTCGGGCACCACCGCCGCGTGGATCGCCGCGACCCCCGACCCGCCGCCGCCGGCGAGCTCGTACGCCCCGATCGCCGCCGTCTCCACCGTGCGACCGCTGCGCTCCACCGCCGCCGCCGGCCCGACCGCCGCCGCCGCGGCGGAGGGGGAGGTCGAGGAAGAAGAAGAAGAAGAAGAAAAAGCCCGATGCGACGACGACAATGCCGCAGCCACGACCCGCCCCGCTCACCGCGAGCGCCACCACGCCCACCGCGCACGCGAGCACCAGCGCCACCGTCCGCCGCGCCGCCGGCCGCGCCCCGCCGCCACGACCGCCGCCGGTCGCGCCATCCTCCGCCCCGCCGCTGCCGCCGTCGTCCGCCGCCGCCGCCGCGAGTTTTGTCCCCGTCGCCGCCGCCGCACTCGAAGCGGTCGCGGGCTGCGCCCAGCCGGCTGCGACTACTGCCCGCGCCGAACCGCCGCCACCGCTGCCCGCGGTCGACTGCGACTTGGAGCTGGCGCGCAGCGACGACGGCGCCGTGCAAAAGTCGGGCGTCGCGGGCGCCGAGGAGGAGGAGGGCGTCGACGACGACGACGACGACGCGGCGGGCGCTGCTGCGAGGGGCGTGGCCCGTGCGTTGTTGTCGGTGGTGGTGGTGCGAGGTGCGGGTGCGGGTGCGGGAAGCATATGGGCGAATTGAACGGGTCGGGGTTTTGTTTTTGTGCTGCGCAGAGCAATTGTTGTTGTTGTTGTTGTTGTTGTTCAAGTTGCTGTTGGGCAGAGACAATTCCTTTTGTGCGCGAAGGGGAGGACACCCCCCCAAACACAAGAACACACCCCAAGTCCACCCGCCGCCCTCCCCCCATCCGGGGTAAGGGCCACCTAGGGCGCAGGCGGCTCGCGCAGCCCGTCGCTCAGCGCCCTGAGCACGGAGCGCGGGCTGTTCCAGTCGCGTACGTCGCCGCTCGACTCCCACACAATGACGCCGCGCAGCCCGCGCTCCCACACAAAGCGGCACTTTTCCCGCGCGCTCTCGACCGTGTCGTACGACCACAGCACGCGCCGCACCGCGTCGTACGCGTACCCGGCGCCCGCCGCGGCGTCGTACAGCTCGGCCGCGCCCGCTGGCGGCAGCTCCGAGTACATCAGCACCCCGCCGTCGTCGTTTCCGCTCCCGCCGGGCACCCGCCCGTGCGAGGGGTGCCCGATCCCGTCCGTGTTGGCGAACCCGCGCGAGTACAGCACCGCGCCAATCACAATCTTGTTGGCGGGCACCCCCAGCGAGAGCAGGTGGTCCACCGCGAGCGTCACCGACAGCCGCGCGTACGGCGTCGAGCGCAGGTTCGAGTTGTGCGCCGTCGGCGTCGGTCCCCACGCGGACGACGCAAAGTCGTACTGTTTTTAAGAAGCGAAAAACGAAAATAAATTAAAAATTATAATGAATTATAAGAATAAGAATAAGCAAACAAAAAAAGGGGAACAGCACGAGGCTCACCGTCATCACATTCAACGTCGTCAAATACTGCACCATGGCCTGAATCGGCAGCGCGACCATCTTTTCGGGGTCGGCGACGACGCACGCGGAAATCTCAAAGTGGTGGCGTCCGGTCGCGTCGAGCGTCTCTCTCAGCAGCCGGAGGAACGCGGCAAAGTTGGCCGGGTCCTCGGCGCGCACCTCGTTGCCGGCCTCCCCGTAGTTCTTGCCCGGCGGCGAAATGTGCTCCCAGTCCAGGTCGACGCGGTTGAAGACGCCCGGGTACGTGTCAAAGATGCGCAGCACGGTGGCCACGAACGCGGCGCGCGCTTCGTGCGTCAGGACGGCGGAGGAAAAGTGCTTTGACCAAGTCCATCCGCCGATGCTGAGGCCCAGGTTGAATTTGTGTCCGTTGCTGTGAGTGTGTGTGTGTGTGTGTGTGTGTGTGTGTGTGTGTGTGTGTGTGGGACAGTCAGAGAACGACAGACAAACAAACAAACAAACAAACAAACAAACAAACAAACAAACAAACAAACAACCAAAAGAACGCACGCTCGCAGTTTCCGAAACTGGCCAAAGTTTCCGTAAAAGCGGCCGGGCGGGTCGTTCCACGAAGTCGAGGGGCGGCACGGCGAGGCCCGGCTCGGTGAAGCGCTTGTCGGTGTCGGCCCAGGCGTCGGCGCTGGTGGGCACCCAGTTGTGGCTGTTACCGCTGCTCTGGCGGAGGTCAAAGAACGCGTAGTTGACGTCCGACAGAAGGTGGATCGGGAGATGTGCGACCTGGTAGTTTTTGCCGTACATGGCCTTTTGTTTCCATTTCATTTCATTTTTTTGTTTTTGTTTTTGTTTTTGTTTTTGTTTTTGTTTTTTGTTTTTGTTTTTTTTTCGTGCGTGTTTGTGGATTAGAGTGGGACCATTGGATGATTGAATGATGTTTGTTGTTTGTTTGTTGTGATGGGTTGTTGTTGTTGGGCAAGTTGGGTTGGGGCTTCGTTGATTGTTGAGACTTGAGACTTGAGACTTGAGACTGGTACATACCCAGTTCACGTGATAGACAATCAGCTTCTTGCCGCCGGGCCACTCGGACACGGGCGGGTTTGGGAACACGCCGTCGTCCTCATCGATTTTGTTATCGCTGCTGCTGCTGCTGCTGCTGCCAGACATCGGGAAGGAAGGGAGGAAGCGCGGCGGGACGGAATGGGTATGGACCGATGGGATGGATGGATGGATGCGATGGGGTGGATGGGATGGATGGGCGGACGGATGGATGGATGGATTCTGATTACTCGGTCGTCGAACACGGTGAGTGGCGGCGTTGGCAAGAGTGCAATAAACTCTTGCAGCGCGCGCTGCTGAAAGAGATTCGTTGGCTGTTGGTGGTGGCTGAGCACTTATTGTTACAGCGACCACCCCCCTGATACCAATCTCCAGCTCACGCTGTTTAGTTGGAGGTTCCCTCCCCAAAACCCTGGCATCTTCAGGTTAAGGAACCGCAGGCCTTGCGGCTGAATAAAAGGGATACGCACGTTCAGTACATACAACACGGAGTGGGGTGAAAACAATTGCTCTTATTCATTTGAAACCACAACAGCCCTGTTAAAAGGACCAACGGACGAAGCGGAAACGCAAAAGAGAAACTGCCACGCAGAAAGAGGAAAAACGGACTCAGCGCATGCACATGATCCCAGCAGACAAAGGAGACCGAAGGAAGGGTGGACACGCTACACCAAACGGGTAGCAAGATATCGTCTATGAAAAGCAGGGCGGCAAATCAAAAACGCTTTCAAAATACTTGGGTGGGCAAGAGAACCATCGGCTGCAACAGAAAGGACTCGGGAGTAGACGAAGGTGATAGGGTCATCGAGAGGTGTGTAAGATGGAGAGAGAACGAGACGGCTGCGCCAAATTCCATTTACAGGAATAGGGCGGCAACACCGGCGGCAGCCGCGACAAAAGCGACTGAGGACGACGACACCTGGCTTGCACCGCTGTACAGGATGGTGTCGTTGGTGCCCTTCTTGGACGAGACAGAAGTGACTGGCTTGTCCGCGCCGTATCCACTGCCGCTGCCAGAGCCGCTGCCGTTGTCGCCACCGTATCCGCCAGAGGACGGGGTAGAGGAGGCGCCGTAGCCGCCGCTGCCGTAGCTGTCGTCGTCGTCGTCGTCGCCGCCGTAGGACGGCTTGGACGTGGACGCGGGTCCCTTGGACGAGGCAGAAGAAGCACCGCCGTAGCCGCCAGACTTTCCGTCGTCATCGTCGCCACCGTAGCCGCCCTTGGACGGGGAAGGCGAGGGGGAGGAGGAGGCGCCGCCGTTGCCGCCGTAGCCGTCCTTGGAAGACGGGGAAGGGGCGGCCTTGCTGGACGTGGAGGCAACGCTGGACGACTTGCCACCTCCGTAACCGTCGTCGTTCTTGCCGTAGTCGGCAGAGACAGCGGTGGCGGCGAGGAGGGCGAGAATGGCGGCGGCGGTGAGCTGCATTTTGTGTATGTAACGGTAGGGTTGTCTAAGCGGAAGTGCGAGAAGGTGCGCTCTAGGGTTTGTTCTAGTTGTTGTTGCTGGTTCTGGGGAAAGGCGAGAGAGGAGAGGGCTGGCCTTTTATAAGAACGGCTATATTTTTTTTTTTTTTCATCGTTTCTGCAACTTCTTCTCATTTTTTCTTTTGTTTTGCCTTTTGTTCCACAGCTTTCTCCTTGCCTTTTCGATTCTCGTGAGAGGTTGGTTGGACGGTCATTCTTTCAGCCATCCATGGGGGGCCGACAGATAGTCAGACAGACAAGATGGAAAGACAGACAGACAGACAGCAAGGAAGACCAATCAACAGACAGACAGACAGACAGAGAGTGGGCGTGTTTGCAGCGCTCTGTCTCTCGCAATTCTGTTCCGTTCTACTGCCTTTTTAGAAATGATGCAATTTTGTGCAACAACCAACAAAAGGCGACTTTGACTTTTTGGGTGGAAGGCGCAAGAAGAAGCGAGTAAGGCAAGGGTCAACCAGGAATGGGAGTCCGGCAGGCAGGGGCGAAAAGGAAAACAAAAATTGCATCAAAATTTGCGCGCCTTCGCAATGCGGAAAGAAGGATGAACTCGACTCAACAAGAAAATAGTCAAATGACCTTCGTGTGAGCGAGGAAAATCTTCGCTGGACATCAAATCAAACCCGCTTTGTTCCCTCCCACTCGCAGCACTCTGTCGGAAGGGGTCTCCGATGGACCCGCGAGGC
Organism: Zopfochytrium polystomum; assembly: GCA_025765615.1. Taxonomy (NCBI): domain Eukaryota; kingdom Fungi; phylum Chytridiomycota; class Chytridiomycetes; order Chytridiales; family Chytridiaceae; genus Zopfochytrium; species Zopfochytrium polystomum. The sequence continues at coordinate 105,391 of JAIVFJ010000206.1, read as the reverse complement.
GACGCCGTCGCCGACAGAGAGCTAGACAGAACCACAGACTTGACATTTTTGGCAACTTTCAGTGTGTGTGTGATCATCCCCACCTTCCTTTTTTGGGTCGGACTTCCACTCTCCCAAATTTTGCGCCAGCCAGAGCCAGAATTTTGAGCCTGCCCTTTAATTTTCACCCGTCTTCATGGCATCCCATCCCAAAAAAAAAAAAAAAAAAAAAAAAGGAAACACTCGCCTGCAGTGGGTTCAAATTGTTCTGTCGAGGGACCGTAGTGGGGATCGAAGCCATTTTGAAGCGGTTTCTTCATATTTCCACTCAGATTGTGCCTTGCTGAATGAACTATTTATTTGGGCAAGGCTTGGTATGGACACCGTTTTACTCAAAGTTTGTTTTACATAATGCTTTGTGCTTGACATTGCTGATGCCACCTAATTGCCAATGAATATCGGCTGGAAAGACGGAGCACTCCCTTGACATATGGTGAGTTGGTTGGAAATTACCAGTGAAAAGTTTGATAAGGCAAAGATATGGGAAACGGACAAAGCACGATTGCAGCCAACAACAACCCAACAACAACAAACAAGTGGTTGGCCCAAAAGAGGGAAGACAGACCAACCAACAAACACGGTGTCGCGGCTGTTTTCATTCCGGGTTCTCTTTTCCTTCTTCCTTTTATTTTGTTTTTTTTTTTTTTTTTTGTTTCTTTCCTTTCTTGTTACTTTTTTTTTTTGTTTGGTTTTTTGTTTGCTTCGTTCCCGTGTTATTCAGTTTCTTTTTCATGCCGCCACCGCCGCCGCCGCGAAGGGGTACAGGCGCCGCTGGCGGCGCCGCGGCATCCAAAACAGCCACCACCACCACCAACACCAACACCAACACCAACACCCCGACCCAACCGCTCATGGCGAAGGATACATCGGGGGCCGGCATCGGCATCGCCATGGGCATGGGCATCAGCATTATCAACCCAGGTACCGCCGTCGCCGCCCCCGGAAATAATAAAGAAGCCGCCGCCTCTGCCGCCGCTTTACTATCTCCGTCCACGACGGTTGCAACAACAACCACCGGCGTGTGCTCGCCGACATCGAACAGCAACAACAACATCAATAATCCTTCGCCATCCTCCCCTTCGTCCGCGTCGTCTGGAATGACAATGGTTGGTGGGACTGGGCGCAGTGGCTCCACCGACCGCAGCAGCAGCAGCAGCAGCATGGGTGCGGGGCTGGACTCGGCCAGCCCCACTCTCCTTCCCCCGGCAATCGTACACCACTGGATCGAACCGCCCCTCCCCAACCACGTCGCTTCGTCGGATCTGGATGCGTCCGCCCAACCCGCTCGTGGAAGCGCAGCTGCTGCAGCCGCCTCCCCGGAGGTTCCTTCGTATCTTCCTCAAAAGCCGCCAACGAATAGGCAGCCGCAGCAGCCTGTGGACGGCAGCAGTAAAACCTCCCGCCCCCGACCGCTCTCTGTGGAAGTAGGACGGACGCCACGCCAAGCCGATCCTGGCTCCTCCAAGGCTTTCCTCTCGTTGCCCCGGTTCGGTCGTTCCAGGTCGGAGCGGTCAGCGGGATCTGCCCCTCAGCAGGGAAAGAGATCCTTTGAGACTGACCTATCAGACATCTCGGACGAGTTGAACGGATCCAGCCAAGTGAGCAGCAGTGAGCAATCATCCCTGAAGTCCAATGCATTCTTTGATTTGGTGTCGGCCGGCAAAGTGGAGCCCAAGTCGGCCGGTACTCCTCCCCAGACGCCTGCCGCAGCCGCGGGAAGTGTTGCGCCCTTTGGCGGCGATGACGCGGGAGCCGCTAAACTCCGTACCAACGGCACCCAGGCGCTGGCTGAATTCCTGCGAACAACTGGGCCCAGCCCGTCGTCGCCGCTGCCGAAAGCCAAGCCAGAACCAAAAAAGCCTCGGGGCTTTGCTTGGTTCCGCCCCAAACAGTCCAAACGCTCAGCGGACCTGAAAGGACGGCCAAAGTCACCTCCACCGCCGATCTTCCCCCGCCGTCACGTTCCGTTGACAGTCAACCCATCGGCCGCTCGTGTTCACCCAAACAACAACACCATCTTGCCCCCTGCCATCAGCCAACAGCCGTCATCGCCGACTTCGTCGAGCTCCTCTCAACTTCCTTCAGCCGCCGAACTTGCGCGTTACGACTCTGCAAAGGCTATCGAGCGACAGCGGATACAACAACAAGAGCAAGAGCAGGAACTATCGCGGATTCAGGCAGAGGTGCAGGGCCAGTTGGACCAACTTAACCTGTCGAAGCAGCCTGTCGCCTTGGGTGGACCCTATTCCCCGGTGCGGAACGCCTTGCATGAGCCTGGTACAGCAAGGGACCGTCCATCGGCCCCGCCGGCGAGGGATTACGACGATCGTGGGGAAGCGGATGCAGAAGACAGTCCTGTGCGCCGAAATCCGCCGTTCAACGCGGAGTCTCTTCGAATCGACCAATCATCGTTTATGCAGTTTGGACTCTCCAAGGAAAGGCAGCCCTGGCCGTCCGCGCATACAACATTACCGTTCCCACCTCCTCCTACCCTTCCCATTACGAACGACGAAAATGTGTTGCACCATTACGACCAAAGCCTGCGCCTGTATCAATCTTTCATGCAGCAGCAGCAGCAGCATCAGCAGCAGATCCAACAAATGCAACGCCTCATGCAGCAAAACATTCAGCCAAGCCAGCTCCCACCTCGACTCGCGCAAAACTTTTATTTCGACCCAGAGGGCGAGGGCGAGGACGACGACGACGGAGGGGAAACGGACGATCAATATTTCGATGATGAGGATACTGATTTGGATTCCGAAGATGAAGACGAGGAAGTTCGAGCTAATACTAAGCGCAATGCTGTGGTAACTCGTGTTTACCCGCGGCACACAATCTCCCCCGACCAGTCTTTGAGCTCGTCTCTCTCGTCGTCCATATCATCGGCGGTGGTTGTTCCTGTGCAACATCACTTTCATCATCACCACCACCATCACCACTTCTACCACGGCAGAGGCTCCTCCACTGGGTCCGTGAGAATCAAGCGAAGGAATTCCAAAGGCAAGCCTGGCCCCTCACGAAAGCGGGTAAACTTTAGAAACTCGGTGGAGCAACTGACGCCTGTGACTGTCTTGTTGTCATCTGTATCGCGTGCTGGAGGTTTGCAATCGAACGTCGTAAGGAAGACGGCCGGAGGAGGCGCGATGCTTGTTCCAGCGGACGCTTTGCGAGCAGTCCGGGAATCCAGCTTGTTCCAGGTGTCGGACTCGGGCGTAGGCGACGGTGAGTTCGATGACGAGTCCGCGGGGGATATCGGAAGCTCCGATGACACAGAAACTGAAGACGAAGACGCACCCGATCCCGAGAACGCACCGTCGCTCGGGCCGACCGGAGCTTTGTCGATTATTGGTGCAGATGGTGGGAACGACGAGGGGGAAAGCGACGACGCAACGGAGGAAGACGAAGCAATGATGCACGCAGTCACGGTGGGCACACTGAAACCAGAGGATGAAGATAGAGAGGACCTTCGACCTGGGGATGTGATAGCATCTGGAGAGATATCACCGTTAAGCAGCGACGAGGCGAACAACCAGGCTTTGGCATATGTAGAGCCAACTCCCGCCGAGGATCTGATGTTTCAGCGATCTGCTGGGTCTGACGCCACCGACCCAGAACCCTATGACGCTCAACCTCCAACCGCGTCGCGACCGTCGTCCTCTGCTTCCACGATCCTATCTGCTTCAACTTCACCGACTCTTGCCTCCACCGCTCTCAGCCCCATGCAAGGGATGGCGGGAACACCGCTTATGCCAATCTCACCACCCGTCTCCCCCAGTCTGTCCCGGACGCCAAGCGGCACCCCTCCTGTTCCTAATCATCTTCAATCCATTCAATCGAGCTACCCGACACCAACTCCGTCGCCCCCTGTGCTTGGCACGCCGATTTCCCCCCCTCCGTCATCAAGCTTCCATTCGAAACTGATTTCGGGAAGCAACGGCGGGAACACCATTGCGGAATATCCGTCGCCACCACCGCCAAGCTCGGCGAAGGAGCAGCAGTTACAGTCACAGTCACCGTCGACGTCCGCGTTGTCGCTGCCGTCCGCCTCGTCGTCAGACACACCCCATCCGCCTCCCCTGCCACCCCGCCGCGTGCGCCACGTCCTCCAGCAGACCAAGCGGGTCGACAGTGCAGCGGTCGCAGCGCAGACGAACGCCGCGGACGGACAGGACGACGGATTTGCGGCAAAGGCGGCAGCGGCGGCAGCCGAGCGCGAGCTGGGCGTCCTCGCGCAGCTGGCCGTGCTCCGAGCGGAGCTCGCGCGCGCTCGAGTCGAGGCGGACGTGGCGCGCGCCGTCGTCGAGGGCTTGACGGCCGAAGTGGCTAGGGGCGCCGACGAGGCGCGGAGGCGGCAGGAAGGATACGACGAAAAGTCAAAGGGCATCATGGTGCAGATACGCCGGCTTGTCGAGGAGAAGAGCGCCATCGAGGCGGTCGCGGTGGAGTTGAGAGAGCGGGTGCGTATAAAAACAAAGGTGTCTCGCGGAAAGTGTGTTGTGTTTGTGTGGTTGCTTGTTGACGCCACACTTTCTTTTTTTTTGTTTCTCTCTCTTAAAAATAGGTCCAGGCAGCTAACAAGTATCTGGCGGACAAGGTGGCCGCGGGCGAAACCGATGCTGAAAGTTCAGACACTCGGTTCCACTCGGGCCTTGTTCCGATCGAGAGTTAGCGACGTGGTTGATTGTCAAGTGTGTCGCCGGACTTTTTTTTTTTTTCCGTTTCGTGTTTGCTTTTGTAATAGCACGTTGTGTTATCTGCGACATTTCCCATAACCCTCTCCCCTAGTATATCACCGTATTGTCCTGGCCTCTGCTTCTCACCGTAACCCGAACATTCCCCCTATTCATGTTCCTTTCCACCCTTTCTCCTCCTCACCACTGTTTTCGACCCTGTATTTCCTATGTGCTTCCCTTTTTTCTTTTCTCTTTTTTTCTTTTGTTTCTCGATCGCTTATATCTGTTAGAGGCACGCGCCGTCCGCAGTAGCTTCCCGCGGATGGGGTCCAGCGACGTGGGGGGGACGGCGGGGTTGGGGGGGATGATTGCGATTGCTGGAAGTTTGTTGTGTATTACCCTTTGCGCGCAGTGGGTCAACAAGTTGTTCGTGTCGTGAGTGAGCGTGTGTGGCGCACGATCAGAGCCTCTCTGTCGCAGCCCCAATCCTCCCCGATATTTCCAAGCAATCAAAGCAATTGACGAGGCAACCACACACGTCCATATGCTGTCCTCTGGCATCTCCAACGGCACCAGCGACGCCTCGTTGCCGTCCTCGTCGTCGGCGCCGTCGTCGTCGTCGTCGTCGTCCTCGTCATCGAAACGATTCAGCCGGCTTCCGCTGCCCCGCTCAACCGCTTCCCCTGCACCATCTGCCCCTGCCCCTGCCCCAGCCCCCGCCCCATCCTCTAGCCACCACCACCACCAGGAGCAGCAGCACCAGCAAAAACCCCCGTCCTTCCCGCCCGGACGCCGCGCCGCCGCCGTTACCACCGTCCCCACCACCTCCGCCGCAGCCAACCGCGGGGCTTCTCCACAACCACGTCCAGCAGCAGCACCACTACCATCACTAGCACGCCGCTCCAACCCGGCACCATCCTCGTCGTCGTCGTCGTCGACCTTGTCGTCGTCAGTCGCCCCCGCCGCCCAGAAACCCCCCGCTAAGCCGCCCCTCGTGCGCAAACCCTCGGCGCGCGCACCCCCGCCACCCTCGTCGTCGTCAACGTCGTCGAGAGCAACGCCGTCGTCATCCCTGTCCCGCGGCCCCTCGCTCAAGCTGGCCGGAACCTCGTCCGCGACCGCGTCGTCGTCCCTGTCGGCGTCCACGTCGACTTCGTCGTCTTCGCTCCGCAGCAGCATTGCGGCCGCAAGGAGGGCGGCGGCCGGCAGAGGAGGAGGAGGAGGAGGAGTCGCGCCGAGGACGTCGGCGGTGAAGGCGGGGGGGCGTGGAGGCGGCGCGCGGGGCGCCGTCGAGCCGTTTGGAGGCGGAGGAGGTGATGGTGGAGGTGGGGCGTCCAAGACGATACTGAAGGTATGCCCACCCCCCATTTACACCTTGCTCGCTCACTGATTCACTATTCCTACGTATATCCCTGCACTGCAGCTCATCAATCATTCGCGCTCGTCCGGCCGCTTGAACCTCTCGAACCAGTCGCTGTCGACCATCCCGGACGCGGTGTTTGCAAAGTACGTCGAAGGGCCGGGCGAAGTCGACCTGTCCATGGACCGCGACGAGGGAAACTGGTGGGAGGTGGTCGACCTGACGCGTCTGACCATCGCCGACAATGCCATCGAGGAGATTGACGAGCGGGTCGTCGGACTGAGCGCGCTCGCTGCCATTGATGTAAGGGAAATAGCCCGAAGCTTTTCGCGCTAACCAAGCCTAAAACACAAAAATAGGCGCACAACAACAAGATTGCCAAAGTGCCTGATCTTTCGCCGCTCCTTCTGCTCACAATCCTCAACCTATCCTTTAACGAGTTAGAACAAGTCCCAGAGTCCCTGCATTTGCTGCCGCTCGCCGAGCTTCACCTGTCGCACAACAAGCTCACGCACATCCCAGAGGGCGCGCTCCCTCTCGCCACTTTGGTCCAACTGAAGCTGTCCCACAACCTGATTGATAGCCTCCCGGCCAATCTCCTCACGGCCGCGCGCCAGCTGACCAACCTGGATCTCTCCTCAAACTGCCTGACCGTCCTGCCCGTCGCCCCACTGCTGCAGTCGTCGGGCGCGCCGTCCCTGCCGCTCGCGTTCCTCGATGTCACCCACAACAAGCTCACCCACCTCGGCGACCTCGGCGCGTGCAGGAACCTGCAGATCCTGACCGCGTCTGAGAACGCGCTCGACGCGCTGTTTCCGCTCTCGTCGTTGTCGACATCGGCGGCGGAGCTCTCGCTGCCGGCCCTCGTCAAACTCGACGTGCGCGTCAACCGCCTGGCCCACCTCGGCCCGCGCCGCGTCGCCGCGCCGGCGCTCAAAGAGCTCCTGCTGTCGTCCAACCGCGTCTCCGCCGCCGCCCTTGCCGCCGCTTTCACGCCCCCCGGTGCGGCGTCGGCGTCGTCGGCGTCGTCGTCAGGGTTGGACGGAGCGGCGGCGGCGGCGGTTGCAACCGGGCCGACCCTGGTCGGCTGCCTGGCCTCCCTCGAGACGCTCGACCTCCGCGACAACGCCGTCGACGCCCTGCCGCCCGTGCTCGCCCGCATGCCCGCGCTCGCCCGCATCTTTGTCGAGGGCAACCCGCTGCGCGTGCCCCGCCGCGCCGTCATTGAAAAGGGCTCTGCGGCGATCTTGAAGTACGTTAGGGAGCGGTATGCGGCGGAGGTCGATGGCGGCGACGGCGGTGGCGACGGTGGTGGTGGTGGTGGTAGGGCGGGCGGGGATGGGGAGACGGCTGCTGCTCCTGCGTGGGCTGCGGAGTGATCACGAGCAGAAAAAGCTTGGAAGCGTGGCTGTTCTGTGTATTTATGCCGCCGGGAGGAGGCGGCCTTTGGGGATGAGCAGGGAGGGGGGACTTTTTCGAACGGGATGGACCGGTAGGCTAACTCACTCCATCACTATTTGTTCTTGACACCGGTTCGTCTCTTTTTTTTTCTTTTTTTTTTCTTTTTTTCTTTGCTTGACATTTGCTTCATTCCTTCTTTTTTTTTTCTTTACTCTGGATTGAAGTAAACCATCGCGCACGCTTCTGTTTGCACTTTTCTATTTGGTTTAGGGGATTGTGCCCCTGGAGGATTTTTCGTGTGTGCAAGCTGGGTTCAAAGCTTGCGAGACCACGGGCACACCCAAAAAGACATCTTTTTGCTCCCACGATCGACACAAACGTTTTGTTTGGCTGAACGGGGAAAAAAAAAAACCAAAAACGGTCTGCCGCCCCAAAGGCCGAGCTGCTTGCTATCTGCGTGTCAATTGGTGAGGCGCTCACTTCCCCGAAAAAAAAAAAAAAAAAAAAAAAAAAAAAGAGAGAGAGAGAGAGGAGAGCGAACAGCAAACAGGTGTCAAAATACTCTCCTGCTGCGAGTCTATTGTTGAAGTGGGTTTTGTGAGCGAGACGGGCGGCATTACCTCGCCTCCTTCATCGGAACGGGTTCCCTCTCCCTACGTGGAATACTCGTTTGCTTCGACCTATATAGCATTCGCGCAGAATAGATTTCAGACAAGGAGGTCCGCAATGACGCGCGATCGGGCTCCGTGACTCGTTGGAGATTTGTGCCTCTCGCAGAATCGTGCAGGGCCGCGAAGCGTAAACGAGCGGAGCCTGGATCGCGCTCGCTATTATCCGCGTGGCCGTGTTTCATGTCAGGAAAGAAAGAAAACATTGCTTATTTGATCCGTCTGCGAACAACGTAGTTTAAATCGGGCGGAGTCAGGATCGTCCTAATATTTTTAATCTTATTCTTGTTCAGAAGAGAAGAGAAGAGTGGAAAATCAGAGACGAGAGCCGGAGATCCCCGCTGTCGGAGTTGTTGCACAGGGGAGACTACATGTCTTGGCTCACCCACTGCAGTGGGTGGTGCGGCATCGAGTGGAGTCATCGGAGTTTGGATAGGCCTGGCCTTTCCCAAAAATGCTCCGACACTTCGCTGTCATTCCCCGCAAAATTGCGCTCTGCCGTATAAGTAGCAACCAAGTCCAGGCCTCACCCCCTTCCATACAAACAGGACCAAAACCCTACTTACTCCCTCAGAAACAAACCTTCTCTACAATGTCTTACCTCACTCGTTCTCGTGCGCGAGCCGCCAACGCCGCCGCTGCCCCCGCTGCCCCGACCGCAGCCCTTGTCCACTTTCCTCAAGGTCCTGCCGCCATGGCGACCCGCTACAGGACCCGCGCTGCCGCTTCGACGACGACGGCCACGACCACCAGGCCAAGGACCCGCGCCGCCGCTTTGGCTATGACCGTCGCCGCCGCCGCCGCCGGAGGAACGCAAGGTGCTGCGACCCGCCGCACGCGCTCTGTACGGTCTACGGCTCTGCCCACCACGTCTTCCGAGCCCTCCGTACCTGCCGAGCCTCGCTTACTAAAGGTCAAGATCGACGACCAAGAACTGGACCAAGTCGTCCTCGCCTGGACGTCCGCCTCCGAATCTGGCCTTCCCGCCGATGCAGAGTTTGTACGCACTTTCCTCGCCCGCTGCACGGTCAAGCAGCTCCGCAGGACGCTCAAGGAGTGCGGCGGAGTATCGGGCAAGGCCCCCGTCCTCGTGAGTACTGTCACTCAAGTACCCACACACGCACACAGTCTTTCTCCGTCCCTCTCTCTCTCTCTCTCTCTCTCTCCTCTCTATCTCCATCCTCTTGTTCAGAACTATTCCAACTCTCTCATTCGCGTTTGGTGATTACATGTACTGATTTGAAAGCCGGACTGATCTGTTTTTTTTTTTTTTTTTTTTTTTTTTTTTTTTTTTTTTTTGCATTTCGCGATCTCAGAAGGCCCAGTTCGTCGAGGCTTTGGTGGCCAAGTTCACAGTCGCCCCGGCACCCGCGCCTTCATCGTTATCGACCGCCTCGACCACGTCGTCCTCTAGGTCGTCCTCTTCGTCGGACCCGTCGTTCTTCTCCTCGTTAGCGTCCTCGGTGCCTTTGCCCGTTCCCTCACCTACTCCCGCCTCACCCACGCCCATCTCGCCCACCCGCGTGCCGTCTGCGCCATCGCCCTCGCCGCCATCGGCCGCGCCGCCTACGCCCGCACCGCCTCTGCCTGCGCCGCCTTCGCCCGTCTCGCCGCCGCCTGCGCCGCCTTCGCCCGTATCGCCGCCGCCACCGCCGCACGAGTCCTCCTCGGGCCTGTCGCCATGGCGCCTGTCTCCGTCGGCTTGGGTCGTCTCGCCACCGGCGAGGCTGATCGAGCAACGCGCCTCGCCATCGCCGGTCTCGCCCGGCCCGGCCCCGCACACCCGCCGTTCGGCGCGACCGCAGCCGTACACCCCCGCTTGTCGCACCGCCAAGGATCAGATGACGCGGGAGATCCTTGGCGTGCAGAGCAATCTGCGGTCGCCGCCTCTCTCACGCATGCCCGTCTCGCCCACGCGGGTGCCGTCTGCGCCGCCATCGCCCTCGCCGCCGCCGCCCAAGTCCTCCTCGAGCCTGTCGCCATGGCGTCTGTCTCCGTCGGCTTGGATCGTCTCCCCACAGAGGCCGATCGAGCAGCCGATCGGGCGTCGATCCGCGCCTCGGCGAGTATCCCGCTGGCAGAACATGCCGAGAAATCCGGCCGGCGCGCCAACGGACCTCAAACCGGCAGTTCAAGCCGCCGTCGACGCCCAAATCGCGAGGATGGCGGCACGGTACGCGCGTATGAATCGACCGCCGCCTGTCCTGCCGCGGCAGCAGGTCCAGCCGCAGCTGCAGCCGCAGCCGCAGCCCGTACCGGACGTGGCTGCCCGGTGGAATGGAAAGGTGCGGGAGGACGCCATGGAGGTCGACGCCGTCGGTGGAATTGGCTTCGGGTGGCACGAGGCCGAAAACCACCTGGGGTGTCATTGAAGTCGACCCATCAACGTCCTGCATGCCTTGCTCAGATCTCGGATGTTTTCTACCTTTAGCCTCCACCTCCTCCCCTTTTCCTCCTCCTGCACGCCCCTTCCCAATCTTACTCTACAAATTCCCCTTTCCTTCCAACATGTTCACCTAACGTTCCACGAACGATTTCTCCGTCGATATCAGAAAGCCACCTACTTCGCGTCATCTCGCGAAAACACCTTCGATCAACGCAGTGCAACCACCTGCAGATACCACGTTTCTTCCTCCATCCCACCTCCGACGTGTAGACAGCGCCTTGCAAGTTGCGACCGCCCCCTCAGTTGTGGGTATTTTTTTGGGGTGCGGTCAACGACGATCGACATCTTGTCGTCATTGTGTTCTTATGGCTTGTTTTTTTTTTGCTTGCTCATTTCTTTCCGCCTTGCGATATTCCCTCTGTCCCGTCTTCTTTGCACCGCTCTCTCGCCGGTTCGTCCTTCTTTCTCGAGTATTTGATTGTTTCACTTCGTCAAAACCCTATCCCTGTTTGTGTCGCTAAATATTTTTTTTCCTTTCGCTGCATCTTTTGTGCCTATTTCGCTCCACCATGGCAGTTCCCCCCCTCTTTGCACTATTGCTCAGCGCCCCCACCGCGTGTCCTTGTTATTAGGTCCTTCTCTTCGTGCGTGATGCTCGGTCTCCACACTATTGCTCAGCCCCCCCACCGCGTGTCCTTGTTATTATGTCCTTCTCTTCGTCCGTGATGCTCGGTCTCCACACATCTTTTCATCTTCCTTCATCTCTACGTGTAGATACTTTGTCGGGGTTTTTCTTGCTCCGCCTTGTTTTCTATCGCTACATTTCTTTGTTTCTGACAATCGCTCCGCACCCCTCTCCCATCTTTTGTTCCTGCTCGTCTTTGCTCTGCTGAACAGCATCTCACTTCTTTTCCATTTTTGTTACTACCCTTCACGTTTAATTCTCTTTCTTCTTGACGGTCGCTTACATTATGTATTGCCTCGCCCTTTGACTTCTTTCTTCGTTTGTTCTTGTACTCTTCTTTCTACTTTTGTTCTTGTAATTCGGGAGTGTTGATTCTCTTCTGCTTTTTGTCCGCAGGTGAATGGATAGTGTACTTGCAAGACCCCCTCCAAATATAAGCGAACGTATCTGTAAAATATGAGCGAACGTATTTGCAAACCCAAATGCGTTACTCGTCAGTGTGCCGAAGAGCACTCTCACCCTCATCAAGCGTTCGGGACGGGGCACAGCGGTGGACAAGAAGGGCAGTGCATCTTTACCCTCATACCTCCTCCTCGTCGAGCAGCCATCCCACAACTAAGCCATTGTGGCAGCAACCTATTGGATTTGGCCCTGCTTCGCGATGCTTTAGCGGATTCGCAACGGGCCGACCAACGCCTCCCACCCTCTGCTTGCTTCGTTGAAGAATTGGCAGACCCGCAGACAAAACTTTTTTCCAATCGTTGGGCGAACCCTTTTATTGGCGGTATCAAGTTCATCCACGTCCGTTTCGTGATAGCAAGCCGCTACCCGTGAGAGCGGTTACACACGCCCCCCTCCCCCCTGGCTCCTCCAGGAACCAGCGGCGTTGCGTCCCATACATCCGAGCCGACGAGGAAGCTCACTGGGATGGCGAGCTTGGCCCGATTGCACCTGTGCCCATGAGTGGAAGTATCTGGAGGTCAGGAACATGCAAGCCCGGCCCTGGTTCTTGAAAAACAACACCTCGCCCCACCTAATTGGAATATCGTTCGATAGATCATCCTTCCCTATCTGTTGCCTCAACTTCTGTGTATCCGGGCAGCCTGACATCGCCTTTTTCGACGGCTCCGTCCAGCCCGGACCGCACGCGTGCCTCAAGAACAAGTTCTACGACCCTTTGAAACGTATCCTCGTCCTCGATTGCGAGCTCAGCGTGGAAGGCTTGGAGAGTCGCAGGCGTCAAGTTGAGAAAAGCCGCGCCGTGAATTTCTCGCGCTTTTTTTTTTTTTTTTTTTTTTTTTTTTTTGTTCAAGTTATAAACAACTGGGTTCTGACTGGCCGCTTCTGTCAGAATAAAGAAGCCGCTTACCAAGGAATGCAAGCACCGTTTCGCGCGCCACTCCGCTGGTTCCCAAATGCGTCGCGACCTCGCTCGCGGTCCAAGTGTGCACGTCGCTGTCCTCGTCGTCCCCGTCTGCTTGCACATCCACGGCCCTCTCCACGGGGGACGCTTGCGAAAGCGCGTCCGGCACCGCAGCACGGCCGCCGCTTTCTTCGTCAGCGGCGAGCCCGTCCTTGGTCCCGATCGCCGACCGTTTCCCGCCAAACCGGTCCAACCAACCCGGTCGCTTTCTTCGCCCCCGGGGCCGCCTCCGATCCGTCCGGCTTCGGCTTCTGCGCGTCCGCGCGAACGCCGCGGCCGTCGCTGCCGCAATGACGATCATCACCGCGCACACTAGGACCGCGGCGATCCCGACGAGAGCGGGGTCGCCCCGCACTGCCGCTTCCAACGCTTGGTCGTCGGACTTGACCGACCCTTCGGGTATCTGCTCAGTAATGGGCGGTTGGGTCGCGGGGTGCAGTTGGTTGGTTACGCTGAAAGGGCACGATTGGTACTGGTTGTTCAGGCTGAGGAAAGAAGTTAAGTCCATGAAGTTTTTTTCTTGTACACAACAAAACGTACGCGAAGGGAAATGTCGAAGTCCATGACGAGGGAAGAGCGTCTTGGATGCAATTGGTGCGGAGATCGCTGGGGGAAACAGTTTTGTTCGTTCAATACACCGGGCACAATTGAACGGCTCAACTCACATTCTGGAGAGTTGTGCTGATTTGAGCGAGGTTGGTATTGGTCCAGAAAGGAAATTGAAGCTGAAATCGCTAAAGTTTTTGAAGTGAAAAAATCAAAGGCGTTAGTTCTCCACTCTCTACAGACATGGGACTTACAGATATAATCCACTTGGCCGTTGCTTGTTGGAGTAGAACATGTCGGGAATGGGACCGGCCAGCCGATTTCCCTCGACCGTCCTTGCAAAAGCGAGGAGAGTATTATTTCAAGCGTTGAAAATCGATAGCCAATCCAAACTCACAAGAGCCAGAGGTCGGGCAAAGCGAGAAAGAGCGGCGGTATCGCTCCAGTCAGAAAATTTCTTCCCAGGGATCTTCGGAAAGCAGTCGATTAGACCTGATATTTAAGTTTGAGGACGCTACCTGAAAAGCAGAGACTTACATTTGCTGCAAGGTAATGGCATTCGAAAGAGACTGTGGTATCTCGCCGGATAAAATGTTATCGTCCAAAATACTTTGCGAGCAAGGTTTATGAAGGTCGATTAGAAAAAAAACCTCGAGTTGATGCTTCGTGGCTCACAGGGTTGTCAGATTTGCGAGCTGCCCGATGGATTCTGGAATGGACCCCGAGACGCTGCAGTTTTGGAAGGAACTTGGTTCGAAGAAGTTTAAGAGCTGGGACATTTCGCCGCACGATACGTACATCAATTTCAGGGCATTCAAATCACCGATACTTGAGGAAAGAGGGGTTCCAAGAAAGCTGTTTTGACATCGACTGCCTCCCAGAAACAGAAACAGCGCGTATTAGCTGTCGCTCCAAGGAGAACGGCAGAAACGAATGAACTCAACAGCTCCGTGACCCTGTCAGATTGACAGACGACTGCGACTGGACCGTCGCTTCCACAGCAAGACTGATGATTAAGACGGGGGGAGGGTGATCGCATTTGTTGGGCATATGGTTAGATCGGGAGAACGGGAAGGGGGGGCAAGAGGGGTTTCAACGCACTTGACGGCCATCGGAAGCTTCGAGGATGCGGCCGAACGCGGCTGGAAAGGCATCGACGACCTTCGAGCAGTCCTCAGCGATTGACGCGGGAAGGGGCGGCGAGGAGGAGAAGGAGGAGGAGGACTTCGTCGTCGCCGTTGTCGTCGCCGCCTCCCGTTGTCCTGCTCCTCGTGAAGTGGCTGGGGGGGCCATTTTTGCACCCCTAAATTTTTTTATCTTTTGATTTACGTTGTTTTTGTTTGCCCAAATTCGACCGACTGTCTCATTTTGCTGTTGTTCGGTTTTTTCTTTTCTTTTTTTTTTTTTTTTTGGCCCGTTTTTCCGTTGCGCGGACAGGGAACAAGTCATGAAAGAAAGAAAAAAACCTGACAGCCAGACCGACCGACAGAAGGCCAGACAAGCATGCAGGCAGACAGATATACATACAGATAGAGACAGAGAGAGACAGACAGTCGGTGGCAGCCGCAATTTCTGGAAAAAAAAGGCAACAAGACAAAAAAAGGGCAAGTCAGAAGACAAGGATTGACAAGGAAGGCCGGTTAGCAGTTTGCGGAAACGAACGATCTGCGCTTCAAATTCACCACAGCCTCAGCAGCAGCGTCGTCAATCCATTATCGCCAGTCAATCAGTCATTCAGTCTGTCAGCCAGATAGCCAGCCAGCCAGCCATCGTCGTCCTCGTTGTTTGCATCGCCAGTCAGTCGTCAGTCGTCAGTCGTCAATCGTCGATTGCAGCGCATCATCGCCCACCCCTTCTGGCCCCATTTCCTCCGTCGTCGGGGCGAACCATTTGCCTAGTCCACGTCCTTCCGCTTACTTCACCCACTCCTCCTGCGCCGCCATCGTCGCAAACTCCACCAACAACCGTTCGCAACTGTGCATCTTGATCGCTTGAAATTGGCATATCGTTTCGGTCGATCTCAAGAACGGTGCTCGTGCAGGCATCATCTGCACCGCAACTAGGATGGATGCGGACTGTGCCGTGCTGGCCACCGCCTTCCCATCTTTTTTCACTGGCTCGATCGGACAGGTCTGTTGGCTGAAATGCGACATTTTCCGCCAATTTGTTTACTGTTAGAACACAGGGTTGCTGCGTTTCTAGACAGGGAATTTCGGCGACCTGCAGTGGTGGTCGCGTAACTGGGCTGTAAGCAACGAACGCGATAAGGCTAATCCATTCTCACTGCGTTATTCGTTTAATTATGCAAGATCTTGTAGCTCGTACGCAATCAATGGAGCGATCCCTGCGTCGATCTCTGGCCTGTCAGCCCTCCAAACCATGTTGGTATTCTCTCTGGTATGACGGATATTGGTGTTTGCGCTTACCCGAATCATGCAGAAACTTTCTGTCTTGTGGAGTGACGGGATCGATTCCTGATTCGATTGGCCAACTGACCGCGCTTACATCTTTGTAAGGAGTCGTTGCCTACGGCGAATCCTAAAGGCTCTGTAACCACTTATTCGCAATGGCACCATTAGGTCGATCAGTGGGAACGCGCTCTCCGGTTACATACCTTCGTCAATCTCTTCGTTGACCAGTTTACGTGATTTGTAGGCGCCTTCCTTGCAAACCTTCAGCAACCAAATAATAGTGTGTGCAGGAACCTCTCTCAAAATTCTCTCATTGGGGAAATCCCGGACGGAATCGGCAACTTGAAGACTCTCTCGAATCTGTCAGTTTTTCATTTTAAAAAAAAACGTACTTACTGTTTGTCTGACTTAATTTTGGGCAGGGGGCTAGATGGAAACCAACTCTCTGGCTCTATTCCTTCATCACTCGGTAGCATTACTGGACTTGCAAATCTGTGAGTTTTGTTTCCTCTGATAAAGAACACTGCTTACTCCTCATTAGTAATTTGAAAAATAATCAGCTATCTGGATCCATTCCAGAATCTTTCGTCGGTTTCACCAGAATCAACATGTGAGGACGCAACCGTCGCCCCACTCAGTAACATGACGAACTAAGAATGCTTTAATTCAGTGACTTGAGCTCCAACCAGCTGAGCGGGCCTTTGCCAACTTCTCTCTCTCAATGGAAACTGAGCGGACTGTAAGTTCTGAAAGTATTGTTTCAATCAATCTCACCATATTTTCAGCTCGTTCAATGGAAACTGTTTGACCGGATCCCTGCCTTCGAATATTGCGGCTATATATCCGTACGCGTGAGTTCAACGACACACAGTCAAAGAGCAACATTGATATTGACTTCTCTCGGTTTACTCCCTGTGGTCACCTAGTTTGAATAATCAGCGAAAAGATTGTGCTGAGGCTTCCACGGCGGATCCAACAGCTGGGGGAGTATCTACATCGCCAGGATCCTCCGTATCAAGTGGTGGTGTTAGCCCAACCTCTTCTGACCTCGGTTCCTCGGGTTCCATAAGTGATACAAGCTCGTCCGGCAATATTAGCGGTCCTGCTCCCGTGAAGGACCCAGGTATTAACTGGACCGGGTCGGCATCCCCAACTTCGACGGAGAGCCCTGCTGGAAGTGGTGATAGTAATAGCGATGCAGGAAATCGCAACCTGGTGGCGCTTGGCGCTGGAATCGCCGTCGCCTTGCTGCTTATAGCTGCGATCGCCGTTGCCGTGCCGTTATGTCTTGTCAGGAGGCGTCGGCGGTTACGGCAATCACGAAAGGAAGCTTTGGCCAAAACTAAGCCGGATGTTAGCGAGGAGACGAGCTTAGAGGGAATAGAGGGCGGGAGCAGCAAGGATCTCACGTCTTTAAGTTCGGACCCACCTGCAGAAGTAGAGCCTCAGCGCCTAGACGTGAGTTTTTTCAAGAAAGGTTGGGAAGTAATTACTGATCCATACACTCGGTTTAGACTCCTTCCAACAGTACCCCACCCCCACCAGCACTGACAAAGTCACTTCCTCCGCATTCACGCACTCCCGCTTGGTCAACCTCGTCAGCCAGCACCATCAACTCTCGCCGAAGCACAACTGCCACCTCCAACGCTCCCGAAGACGAGACACCCGGCAGTCCGGGAGTACCCGAGACTCTCCTCAGAACGCTCGGAGTGGTTGTGGAAACGAAACCATCTGCCGCCCGCACGGCGCCGACAGGGCCCGTCGGCGGTCGCCGGAAGAAGAGCGAGGACGTTGACGGTGGCGTCGCCGAGTGGCTCGGGGTCGTCGACCCGGAGATGGAAGCTGCCGCGATGCTGTGGGAAGATTACGACGCGGCGGACGGCGACGAGGCGGACGGCCACGGCGATGGCAGCGAGAACAGCGCGAGCAATGCCCCTGCGTGGACAGCTGAAGAAGTTGCAGCCTTCCTAAGGGCGGCACGTGGCGTTCCAGAGGCGACGGTGAAGGCTTTCCAAGGTTCGCTCATTCGTTCTCACCCGTTGGAGCCCCTTTTCTTTTCCTCCTAATTGTTCATTCGCTCGTTTTTCTTGCGCAGACCGAAACGTGACGGGCGCAGTTCTCATGGACCTTACTCCGGCCACCCTCGAGACGTTCAAGGACGAGCTGGGCACGGGCGACGCTGGTGTGCGCGATCGCCTTCTCCTGCTCGTTATCCGCTTGCGCTTTCGATGCGGCTTGGGCATGCCCGACGGGAGCGGCTCAGCTGGGATTCTACCACTTCGGGGCGCTGGCGGAGCCATTGGAGTTGGCTCAAGAGGGAGTGTGGACGACGCAACTCGGCTGGGAAGAAGTCGACTGCCGCGATATGAGCCTTAAGCCACCCAGATTTTCTTTTTTTTTTTTTTTTTTTCTTTTCTTGGTTGGCAGTTGATGCACCCCGGCCGCCTTGAGCAGTTTCGTTTGGGACGGTGTTCGCTTGTCCCGGATTTGTTTTCGCAGGAAAATCCTCACATGTTCATGTTCTATGTATACCAAATACGTCTGCAGTTCAATTTAAGTCGCACAAGAAGTTTTCTACACTAGTATTTCATTTTTTCTATGATCCTGACGGTGTTCTGCTTTGATCTCGGAACCCAACGAGCGAAACCTCTTAATCGTCCCAGGGGGGGCGCACAATAAGTCCTTCTACTGTAACGCAACCAAGTTTCTTGCTTTCTTCAAACAAAAAAAAAAGTACTCGGAAAGCTGCAAGGAATGAGTTGCCAGTCGAGCGCGTGATCCACCGCCTGAATGCGTGCCGGGGGGGTAACACAAAAGGAAGAATGTGAGGTGCTGTTCAACACATGCGAGGCAAAGACAGCAAGAGTCAAAGAAACGGTGGAGGGGTTGAGGGGCGAGGTAACACGCGTCACAGGGGACAGTGTCGGGGGTTGGCGGCGAGGGGTTGTTGGCGAGCAGTGGGATTAAGAGGATGGCTGTGGAGGCCATGGACAATTGGATAAGAAGCTTGTGGAACCATTCTGTTCCGTTTGACTTCTTTCTTTTTTGTTAACTTTGGGAGTGTTCTGCTTTTCTTCCTGTCTGTGTGAATGATGTGCCTGGAAGACCCCCCTTTGACACATAAGCGAATACATTCGCAAAGCCGAA
The DNA here is from genome assembly GCA_025765615.1 of Zopfochytrium polystomum. Classification (NCBI taxonomy): domain Eukaryota; kingdom Fungi; phylum Chytridiomycota; class Chytridiomycetes; order Chytridiales; family Chytridiaceae; genus Zopfochytrium; species Zopfochytrium polystomum. The sequence continues at coordinate 86,652 of JAIVFJ010000206.1, read as the reverse complement.
TTTCTCTCACGTTTGCTTTCGGCTGCTCGGCGCCTGCTGGACCGGAGCCCTCCCGGCAACGGCCCTGTTGCTTTTCGCCGCCGCAGCCCGCTTTCCTTTCGACTTCGGAGACTTGATGGTTTCTGACCCTTCGCGGCTCCTAAGCCCTTTTGTCGAGGCAACCGCTTTTCTTCTCGCACCCCCGCCCTTTTAGTTTGCCCGGTGCGCCGCTACGGCCCTTGTCACGGACGACGGCCTTGCCCTTCTTGCCGCCGCCGGTGCCCGCGTTCGCGCCGGCCCGCGCCTTGGCCCTCCTGGTCTTGGTCGCCGCTTTGTGTGAGACCACACCAAGGTCTCAGTGATAAAGTCTAGGGATTTTTTTTTCACAAAACCAAGTGTACCTGTCGTAAAACTGTAAAAGGTGTTGTCGAAGTGTATTTGTGGCTAATTTGTCCTATTATGGGGCATGCTTTTACCACTTTTGTCTTAACAGTTTCCGTTGCACCAGTGTTTTCCCAGCATATTTTCAACAATGACTGACCGACTACCCAGGGATATGGTGCCTGAGAGGCTGTACCCACGCCCACCTAGGCACTTGTACATACATGCATAGGGTTGGGGGACTTAAGAGCATTGTGGTGAATGCTCCAAGTCAGGTTGTTGATTTTCTCTCTCTCTTTTTGGGCTATTTCTCTTTTTCCTTGTTCCTTCAATCTAATTTCTGTCCTTTGGCACCAATACAGAGACCCTTCAAATCCATCTGGCCTGCAACGACAAGACCCTCACAGAGTCAACTCCCTCCTCTTTCTCCCCCTTGTCGCTGGTGATGACAAGTGTTATGAATCACCCTCTGGAAACCTCTGGAACCTTCTAGAACATTCCTTCATGGAACCTTGTGGAACCTTCTGAAACCTTCTTTGCTTTCCTGACTTGTCTTGTTGTCATTGGTATCATTGGTATCATGGTATTACTAATTGCTGTTTCTGGAACTTTCATTGAGTCTTGACAAGGAAGACTCTCAAAAGGTATAAAAAGGGGATGGGGGACCTGTCCCATCCCTCAAGTGAATTATTGTTTCCAATACAATCATCACTCCTCTCAGTTCCTTGTCTTCCTTGTTCTGTCCTGCCCTGTTCCTGACAACAAGGGCCCTAACAACACCCCACGATGAGGGGAGCTAGGTTGTACCTTGTCTGTCCCATCGCTACTAACTGCTCCTGTTGTGCTTGAGAATAGGTTCCTGAGCTAAAAATCCCCATTGTCCTCTTCTCTCTCTTTATTCTGGAGTTGTGTTGCACCCTCAGGAGTGCCCTTCCATTTCCCTCGCACCACATGAGTAATCAGAGCTCCCACACCACTCCTTCAGAGGATTGTCCCTCTGAATGTTCATTCTTTGTGTTTGAGACCCATGTTAGACAGATCAGTAGGGATACTTTGTGGACTAGGGGAGTAGTAGGTTGAAACAACCCCTAGACAACAGCCCAATATGATTAGTTTTAGCCTATTATTTGCTTTCTTTCACTCTGGGGCCTGGATTCTGGGTCAAAGGAGCGAGTATAGTCTCACATTTGCCGTTTGCCACATTGCGTTTTCCCGCTTTACTCTTTGGCAGGGAGGAACTCCCCAGCACAGCCGCACGGCCCTTGCCGCCCCTCTTGCTCTTGCCGTCGGCGACAGAGGGAAAATTGACTTGTCAACCCCCCTCGTAGCATTCACCACGAATTCTCTTAGTGCCAAAACTGAATAATATATTAGGGCGGGCCTGGCAAGGGTTACAGCCTGCCAGGCAGGCAGGCGCCCCATCCCTATGCACTCAAGCAGTCTCCGTTAGTCACCAAAAAAGAAAATATGTTGGGACCAGTTGGGGTTACAGCAATATACCTTGAAATGAGGTCCTTCTCCCGTTTTTCACACTCATTTTTCATAACAAAAGAACCAAAAAAAAATTTTTTACTGATTGTTCGAGGTTTGGGAAGTGAAAAGGAGGTGAGCGAGAACCAAACTTTTTGGGTGCTTCTGTGAGTCAAAAGTAGTGAAAGCAGTCCAAACAATAAAGACAGGTTATCGGCAAATACACTTTGATAACACCTTGGATACTAAAGAACTGGGAATAATAATAGAGGTCCTGATCCTTGCAGTTTTATGACAGGTACGCTTGTTTGAGAATAAAATCCCTAGATTTTATCACCGAGGCCTCGGTGCAGCCTCACAGCATGTGTAAAATTTCTGACCACCAGAACGTTCACCCGGCCCTGCCCGCTACAGCAAGTAGCAACGATCTAAAGTGCCAAGCTTCGACTGTCGCATACAACTGAAGCTGTGCTCTGCGCACCTGTTGATTCCAACATCATATTTTTTTTTTCTTAACTTGGACGGCGACAGTTTCCACGCGGTCAGCTCGTGACGACTTCCACAGTGAATAGCTCAGGCTGAAAGAGGTTGGACAGCAACAAGCCTCTATCAGTACGTTGCTGGAGAATGCAGGTACGGAGCCTTTTTGGCAAGCCCCTTCAGTATTGAGGCCGAAGTTTACTCCCAAATGCGACAAAGCACGAATTTGCTGCTTATTTTTTGGTGTCCGGTATAAGCTGCCTTTTTTTTTTTTTTTTTTTTTTTTTTTTTTGTTTTCTGCTGAAGAAAAACCGCACAGTAGAGAATATCGGCAAAGCGAGCACAACCGGAAAACAGGGGGGAAAAAAAAGAAAAAAAAAAAAAAAAAAAAAAAAAAAAAAAAAACCACTACCGCCACTCCAAATCCTCAGAAAACTTGCTTGAAAAAGGCTGAACTTTGCATCAAATCTAACAAGGAGGTTTGAAGCGGTCGTCTGACAGGATGATTCTACTTGCGATTGCAAGAATATTTTTCCCTCTACCGTCAGCTTCTGGCTCCTGTTTCACCAACACTGCCGCGGGTCTATCATGGACAACTTAGAACTGTCGAAACCAAACGGGCCATAGTCGTCGCCGGTCAGAGGACTTCCATCTTTGGGATACGAAGTGGCCGGGATGAGCGAATGGCGCTTGGAGCAAAGTTTCCACAAAATATTGCCAAATTTCCAGCTTTCGATCGACAAGACAAGTGAAGAACACGGAGACTAGCCCCAATGACAGGAGAGGAACGGATCACCAAACCCGAGGTTAACGGCCAAAGCAAGAAAATGTGGAAGGTGGCGAAGGTCGGAGCAAGCAAGGAAGAAGTAAGCAAGGAGGGTGGGGGAACGGAAGACAAAAAGAAGGGCTCGTCGAAACAACCAAGGAAAGAGAAACAAGGCGTGGACGGGCAAGAACCAAGCAGAGAGGAATCGACCAAACGGCGGTTGGAGGAAAACGAGGGGGCCACTCGAGTTTACGGTTACTGCGCTTGCCACAGTCCGTAAGCAGTGCCAGGCTGAGTTTGCCAAAGCCTACGAGGATGCATTGATGAGTAGGGGACCGAAAACGTTTCTAACGCTTTACCTGACGGTCCCGTCTTCGGATCCAGTGGCATACAACTGACCGTCGGGACTGTAGCTAACGCAGTGAATGGGTCCGTGGTGTCCTTTATACACTGTATATTTGACATTCATTAACTGCATCAGCAATCGATTTTATACAACCCGGTTGGGCCTCAAATGTACCTTCGCGTTCAACTCCGGAGGCGTAGTCGTAAACTCGAACCCACAGGTCATTAGCGCCACCGACAACGAACATAGTGTTCGTCGGGTGCATCGATGCGGACGAAAGCTCGACCGAAGTTTCCACAGACTTCTCCAGGGCAGCGCTGATGAAAGAGAAACATAGTTAGGAGAAAGTCGGTCACTTTCAAGGACACAGACCTGATCGCATTGTAGAAGAATACCTTCTTTCCACTGGCGCAAATGATGTGTTGTCGATCCGGTGAGAAGCGAAGGCTGGTTACCTCGTGGTCGAATGTTCGAGAACTGACTTGGACGGAGTTCCGCAGGTCCCATACCCGAAGCTCCTTCCCATCACCGTTAAACACAAGCCTGGCCAAGTAGACGCAATCAGTTACGTCATATCCTCCATCCGCTGATTATCTGTGTGTAAACATACCCATGAACAGAATCAAGCAGAGCGCACTTGATCTCGTTTTGATTGCCCTCGAGAACGCGGATCGGTGTAGTACGCTGAGGAGACTGCAAGTCGAAGATCCGGAGCTTCTGCTCTTTCCCGCCAGTCAACACGTACTGGCCATCTTCGCTGAAGTCCACTGTGCGGACCACGTGCGAGTGATCAAGCGTCACCACGGCAGTGCCCGTCACGTTATCCCAGACTTTGGCGGTGAAATCGGCTGATCCGGTCACACTGAGCGACGCGTCACGGGAAATACGAGCGCTCCAGACGGCACCTTTGTGACCTGAGGACGTTGCAAGCGCGTAGACGTTAGGTGCGGGATGAAGGTCAAGGAAACGGGCCAGTATTACGCACCCTGGAAACTTCCGCACCAGTCACCCGTTGATCCCCTGCGCAGAATTGGAATCGAGTCTTCCAAAAGAGTGAGGAACAAATGTGAAAGCACACCTGCGATTCAAGCTACCTTTGCAGGCTGATATCAGAAAGTAATCCCCGGTGGAGACGAAGCCAGAGAAGGCGAGATCGACCACGGGACGCGTGTGACCCGTGCAAGTAAGCGGGATCTGCTTGGCAGCAGGGTTGACCGGCGGCGCACCCCATCCAGCGTATCCACTCATGATTGTACGAGGAAGTCAACGAAGGTGTGCGAAAAAAAAAGTAGCGAGGCAAACAAATGACCGAAGGTGGAGAATAATATAGGAACGAGGGGTAGGGGGGTTGATACTAGATTTGTGGGTATTGAATGTAAAGTGTTGAGGTTTTTATCAGTTTTAAGAACAGGGGCGGGGATTGGATGTGCGTGGGGGGGTTTCAAGAGAGGCCGGAAGAGAGTGGGTTGTATGAAGTGGTTGAAGTTCCGCACGGGTAAGATTTAAGTTTTGAGCCCGAGGTGCTTCTAGGTAGCGCGGGATGGGAGAGGGGGACGATGCAGAAAAGGAGGCAAAGCAAGAAACTGGGCAACTAGAGGAAAATCCAAGCACGACAGCTGTGAGGAGAAGCAGAAGGTAATGGAGGTGGGATGGGCAGAGCGTTGCTTGGACGGGCGAGCGCGGCTGGGTAAGGCGAAGCGCGAGGCTGCTTGGCGGATTTTGGAACTGCGGAGGCGGGGGGAGGCGGGGCAGCGGCGGCGGCGGCGGCGGGCGGCGACTGAAGCGATCGAGCGCAGGAGGTCGAGCGACGAAAAATTGGCAGTCAGCAGAGAGGGAGGGGGGGGCAGGGTCCCGAGCAGCAGGGGAAATCCAGCAGGCAGGGCTAGAGTGAGCGAATGAGCGGGCAACAGGTGCTCCAACGATTCGGAGGCAGTAGCGCAGTAAAAGCGAAGAAGCAGAAGAGAGGGCGATTGGAGCAAGAGAGGGAAGGAGATGGAGCGGAGGGGACGGGAGGGAGGGCGGGGAATGGGGGGGAAAGGGGTTGTGGGAAAGAGGGAAGGGGTGAAGGGGATCGGGAAAAAAGGAAACGGGAAAAAAATTTGTGTGGTTGAGTCGTTCTTCCCTTATATTATTATTATTGATCTGCTCAAAACAGAAGAAAAAAAATAAAAAAAAACAATGATTCAGAAGGCGCCCAGTGCCCTTCTTGTATCTATTGTGCGTGCGCATTCGTGTGTGTGTGTGTGTGTGCGTGTGTATGTGTGTGTGCGCGCGTGGTGTCGCAAGACTCCTGGATTGTACCGCGAATAGGAAAGTCGCAACTGTGCCAATGCCGTCAGTCTGAGTCTCCCACCGTCACTCCCGCCGCAACAGCAGCCACACCGGCAGTGGCAGCCGACACTGCAGCTGCGGCTGTAACTGCCGACGGCAGCCTGCCCTCGCCGCCACCACCACCACCACCACTCTTTCTACTCCACCGCAAAAACTGCCCATTGACAAGCTCGCACCGCTGGTCCAAAACGCTCAACACGCGCTGCCGCATCCCCCAAGTCTCCTTCCGCCGGCCCAGACGAGTGGTCGGGTCCAGGGGATCGGACTCCTCGGCGCGGAAGTACTTGCTGGGAAAGAACGGTGGCGCTGACTCCGCCTGGCGTGAGACCGCCGCAGTCCCAGCCTCTGTCTCCTCCCCAGGTGCTTCGTTCCGAGCCTCTTGGTCGCTTGCTGATTCCCCGCCGGTTGGAACAAACGAGAGAGGACGCAAGGCCTTATCACTTAAAAAGTCGTTCCAGTTTTCGCTAAAGTATTCAAGGACCTCGTCCGTGGTGAGAGCGAGGTCCCCAACCCCAACGGCTTCGCCTGAAATGGTAAAACTCAGAAACGGCCTTCAATGTGGAAGAAAATGCACGAACTTCACCGCCACTTACCAGATACGACCAATCGGACGTCCTCTTCCGACGGCAGGCACGTTACGGTGCGAAAGCTGTAGTAATCGAATGTTTTTGCTGAAGAAAGGATTCTGAAACATAACCTATTTAGTGACCAGCGGGATATGTGGGGAAGGCTTACAAGTCCCCCGTGGCTTCACTGACAAGCGCTTTGTGCTTCTCTCTATCTTCTTCTGTCGGCTTCCGCTTTTGAGCGCTCAACGTCACCTTGGAAAGGAAAAACCAATTCAGAAGATGCCGACAGCCGATATTTACAGGTAGTGCTAATCACCTTTCCTTGTGTGAGCGCTTCGCAATCTGCAATGAGAGAAGTTGCTAGGTCGACGCGGCTCCCAAGAGAAAGGCACTTCAGGGCTAGCTCCAGATCCGCAGCTGATCGCTTTTCCAGTAAATCAAGAGCTTCCTTTGATGCCGAAGTATTCTGCAACGCAGAAAAGAAAATCAGTCTTGAATTATAAACACGACCTACTTGCTTCTTTTTCCAATGCCTTTACTATTTCCGTAAAGGTGTCGTGTTGGAAACACCTGCGAAGAGTCAGCAGGATCACAGGGACTGCTCATCCGACACGGCGATCCAAACCTGTTGATAGTATCGCCAACACTCCCTCCCAGGGCCCAACTTTTCCACTCGTCCAGCGATGGTGATGCATCTGAACGCGAATGGATGCAATTTTCAAAGTCTGCGTTATGCAATCGCTCGAACTCGGCTGCCTTACCCAGGAAAGCAGCAATTGCGTCATCCAATATGCGGAGATCCGAAGTTTTTACAGTGCACAAGTGCTCGATCAACGCAGGAATGCGATCGGAGGGAAGATGGTGTGTGGCTACACCGCTTAGCCTGGAGGTAGCAAAATCAAAGCACTTGTCAGTCGTATATTTTGAGAGAGCGCGCATGAAACTGACACATTTTCCATGCCCGTCAACGGTCGTCCCGTCAAGGCAAGGTATTTGCCCAGGGGCGAGCCTCCCATCAGGCGCGAGAGGAAAAAACTTGTGCCGGGGAGAATTGGCTGGTCGAACGAGCACACCGTTTTCTCAGTTGCGATGCGAAAGGGTGTGTGGAGGATCGTCGAGAGGTGCTCCTTTGCTGGGGACGCAGAAGAGAAATTCGGAAGAAACGCTCAGTTGCGACCCGACGGCACTCTTCGACAGCACTCAAAACTGATGCTTTCCACGCGTCTTTCTGCAGCAAAGAGGGTTCCAATGACGCAGCTTCTCCGCACTTCGCTACAAGCCACTTACCGCAGACCCCCTCCAGAAGAGAGACAACCGGGGTATCCATGGTCGCAATACGGTGAGCTAGGAGCGAGTGGCACCGAATCACATCCTTTTTTCGAAAACTGGGGAGGAAGCAAAGCGTGCATTCAGTTTCAGGGTCGATCAGACAAGGATAAGGGCTTTCGGCCGGTTGTGCGAACCATATTCTGACGGAGTTCCCGACGGAGGGTAGGTCTTCTCCATGATGACAACGTTGACATCCTTGTCCCTGTCCCATTCCTAAGAAAATGCCTCCCTCCAACAAGAGGGGAGGTAAATTAGACGAGGAGACTGAGCCACAGTGGGAAAAAGAAAAAAAAAAAGAGGAAAGGAACGCAAACACACGATCAGCTTCAGGTTCATCTGCCACACAAGTTCGGGGTCCAGATCTGCGGCGTTGACGACCATGACGCGTCCGTGGTGGGATGCGATTGGGGTGAAAGGGGCGAAATGATCGGAGACGTTGATGAAGGGACTGGTTGTGTATGCTCGGCGGCGGCAGCGGTGCGCGAAAGAGTCTGCAAAGGTGGTCTGTTTGAGCGAAGAAGAGGGCGGCGGCGGCTGCGGCTGCAGCGGTGAAAGCACGGACGCATAATGCCGAGGTGCAAGAAGAACCGCATGGCTAGCGACCGCCCGGCACGGCGACGGCGGCGGAATCGTCGCTACCGGCAATCGTAGCGGCCGTCGAGGAGGTGCTCGCGGAACCAGCATTATTCACAGCGACCAGTGAACGATGGTCGCGACAAAACAAACAAACAAACACAAAAATCGAAAGACCCGAGAAGAAGGAAGCAGCCGCCGAAAAAAGGTTCCCCACGATATGCCCGAGCAACTGAACAACAACCAGCACGAGCAGCAACAGCAGCAGCAGCCGTCGACGCTGCTGCCCGTTGACGGTTTCGCGACGCCCCATGCCCACCCGGTCTACGCCCCGTCTCTCGTGCTGGTGCCCATCAGGACCTTTATCTTCCTCGACGTCGACATAAAGAACAGGTCCGCCACCGGCCGCGTGCGCCACTGGATCCGCAACAGCACCGCACACCCCGCGGTCCCCTCTGTTGAGGAGGACTCGGGTCTCCTCTTGCTGCTCACGCAGTCCATTACGTTCAACGCCGTCTCGCTCGACATCCGCGGCGTCTCGTCCTCGCCCCCGACCGCCGGGCCCGTCTCCTTTGTCTACGACGGCTCCGAGCTCAAAGTCACGTGGGAGTCCCCCTTCGCCCCAAACGAGCTGCGCTTCCTGGACATCGAGTACTCTGTCACGAACCCCATCGCCGGCTTGTACTTCAGCGTTCCCGACGACAAGCACCCGGACCGCGGCCTGCATTGCGCCACCGACCACGAAACCGAGCGCGCCAGGTACTGGCTGCCGTGCGTCGACTTTCCGGCTGTTAGGACGTCGCTGGGTTAGTCGACCCGCTCCCCCCCTTCGGCGGAGAAATCCCTTCTCGCTCACGAAACTTGCTGAATTAGAGTTTTACCTTACGCACGACGCGCAGCTCACCGCGCTTGCGAACGGCACTCTGTTTGCCGTCAAACCCAACCCGAACGGGACAAAGACAACCTGCTACCGCCTCGATCGCCTTTGCCCGTCCTATCTAATCTGCTTCGCCATCGGCGATTTCGTGCAGTACAATGACCAACCAGTTGACGGCATGCCCATAAGCTACTTTGCCACAAAAGAATATACCAAGGAACAGCTCGCCGTAGGCATCCGTTTTCTTCCCTCCGGAAAACTGAACTTTTCTTCTTCTTCTACCCTTCTAGCTGTCACTTGGAAGGACTCCTGCGATGATTCGATGGCTAAAACAGAGAGTCGGGGTGCCATTCCCGTGGCCTAAATATCACCAGCTCTTTTCTCCCTTTATTGGTGGTGCCATGGAGAACATCAGTCTTGTAACGCACACGGACCGGCTGTTGGTGGATGAGGTGAGGTTCTTTCGCGCAGCCGGTTCCGCCCACTTTCAGTAACCAAAATCATTGAAACAGATTCGAGCAAAAGAGGCAGGGTGGTCCACTGATTTGACCAATATCCACGAAATGGGACACACCTACTTTGGCGACTTGGTTGTAACGCGCCACTTTGAACACGCCTGGCTCAAAGAGTCATGGGCTACCTACATCGCGGCATGCTGGCAGCAGGACAACGTATCTGCGGATGAGTTCCGCCTAGCCATGATCAAAAACGCCATTTCGTACTTCGACGAGTGCGAGAAGTACATCCGTCCGATCGTTTGCAGAACGTACGACAGCTCCTGGGATTTGTTTGACCGACACACGTATCCCGGCGGAGCTTGGAGAATTCACATGCTTCGACATATTCTTGGCGAGAGCGCCTTTTGGGCAGCTGTGACAAGTTGAGTGACCAAACCTCTGCTTGGACTTTGTGACCAACCGCCTTGTTTCAGCCTACCTCAAGCGGTTTACTTCCAAGACGGTCGAGACCGAAGACTTCAAAAGATGCTTGGAAGAAGCATCTTCACTGAATTTGACACCGTTCTTTGACCAGTGGATTTACAGCCCCGGGTTCCCAAAGATCAAGGCAGCCTACACCTACCACAGCGACACGCGACTCGTCGAGGTTTCTTTGACGCAAACGCAGTCCACAGAAGGCAAAGCAGCCGCAGTGCCCGCAGTCTTTGAATTCACGATTGAGGTCCACGTGATCGATGCAGATGGCGCCGTTTTCAAAGGAAAGGCTACATTCTCCCAAAAGAGCGGATCGCGATCCGCGACTGCGTTTGTGCCGATGGGATCGGCAAAGCCTGTCGCAGTCGAGATCGATCCTCGCGGGAAAATTTTGCACCAGCTCGACTTTACGCCGGGAGAAGAGATACTTGCATCGACTGCCAAGAAAGGAATCGACGTTGGAAACAGGATACACGCGTACGAAGAACTTATAAAGGTGCACGCTCTTGCATTTATTTTTTTTGCATTGAATCTACAGTGATTTTTTCGAGTAGAAGGGGTCATCTACTTCAATGAGAAAAGTTTCTGAGTTGTTGGCGGGGGAGCCATTCTTTGGCGTGCGAGAAAGAGGTAAGTAGAGTGCAACTGATCACTTTTCCAATAACGACTTCTCTTTGTACTCAGTTTATGCCGCACTTGGAAGGTCCAAGAGTGCCGCTGCGATTGCCATCATCGCCCGCTCACTGCGGAAGGAACAAAATATTCGGGCACTAAACGCGCTGCTTCCTGCAGCGTCTATGCGCGACCCCGCGATTCGTGAAGGTCTCATTTCGATCCTTGAGAGGCCAGTGGAGGAAACGGCCTACCAAATCCGCGCGGTCGCGTATGAGAACCTGGGTCGACAGCGAGACGTGTGTGACGTGGAGCGCCTGCTGGTGGCGCTGCACGACCCGCGCGAAGTGGGTTTCCTTGGTGCTGTGCGCAGCGGTGTGCTGCGCGGGCTTGCGCACACTGGTACAGCGGCGGCGCACGCGGCGCTGGTGTCTGTGTTGGGCGGGAGAGACGTGACGACCCGGACGCTTGGACACGAGTACGTTTACTTGGCGGCGATATCGGCGCTCGCGACCAGCGCCAGCGACGGGTTTGGCGGGGCCACCTCAGGCGAGGAAATCCGTCGCCTTCGGCGCGATGCCGCCGAGATCATTGCGGACGTCACGATCCGCGCGGGCGACGGAGTTCTGCCCCTTGTCCGCGAGCAGGGCATCAACTCGCTCGCGGCGCTGGGCGCTGTCGAGCTGTTGGGCGAGATCCGCGTGGCGGTCGAGACCCGATTCGCGGCCCAATATCAGCACGGATTGGCCGCAGTGCTGAGGCGGCTGCAGCTCGGCGGCGGCGGTGGCGGGCAGGCCCTTGACGTTTCGCGACTGCTCAGGCTGGTGGAGGAGCTCGACGACAAGGTCAAACGCTTGGAGAAGGAGGTCGAGTCGGCGCGGGTTTCTGCGGCGGGGGCGGCCGCTGCAGCGTCGGCAGCAGCGGTCGTGGCCGCCAGTGGCGGGGTGCAGCAGGCACATGGTAGTGTGCGTGCCGTGACCAACAAGAGAGAAGGAGTTCATGAGAAGCGCGGCGGAGCGGAGGAGACGGAAACTCCTCGCCCTCTTCCTCTTCCTCCTTCGCATTCCAGGCATCGCCGACGGTGGTGGGGTGCGCGGCTGATGGACGCCCTGCGCGGCCGCAACAGGTCGGCGGAGAATGGCGGAGGCGCGGACAGGCGATGATTGATTGGTGCTGTGTGGGCGGGAGTTAACGCAGAGTTGGCGAGAAATGGCGCAGAGAGCGCAAAATTTCTTCGAACCAGCACGTTTTATTCGTCCACTTCGATTCCCCTTCATTGGTCTCACACGACGAACCGATCAAGGCAGCGCCAAACGCAAAGCGCGTGTTTGGTGTTTCGATTGACTCTTTCTTCGACCCCCGTTTCCCAAGGCCTCGTCGCTACACCTCCTCTTCCCACGCTCCCTTTGTCCCCAGTGGCTAGTGGCTGCCGAAACTTCGTCAATTTCAGTCCCGTGTACCCAAGTGTTACCTTGGGGCAGTTACCTCCGACACAGAAGGGTTAGGTGACCAACGGCAAAGGCGAATCTGAGAAGCGAGACATCCGACCCACAACACGAGCGAACGGCCGATCCAGCGAGTGATCGTGATCACCAGCCTGGCTCAGGACCGAGGAGGAGCAACCAGCGATCGTATAGTAGAGCCCAGTACAGTTGCCCACAGGCTTCCAAACGGGCGATCGTGATCACGCTCGACGTTCCCCACACCTTTGACCTTTTGCCTGCAGCTTGTCCCCGCATCAGCAGTAATCGGCTTACTTGCGGGCCACCTGAAGGACGGTGTCGCCAAACCCTGCAGCCCATTCTTTATTCGGCGCGACCGTATTTCGCCCTTCCCCGGCACTCACCCACGCAGCAGAATGGCGCCCCTCGACTGGCTCCTCCCAGGCTTCATTCTAGATCAGAAAGACGCTTGGATGTTTCCGACGCTGTGGCATACGTGCGTATCGTTTTTGCCGTTCCTGGCCTTGTGTCCCGAAAGGTGTTCCAGTTTTCTTGGTGCTATTTCCGCGGGGTTGTCTCGATCGTGCGATGTCTTGCCCAACGAACACTTCCCCCTCCCACCTCCCACGGACAGTGCTCACCATCGCGCTAACACCGACTTTATGAACGCTTTCAGCCGCCTGAACTATTTGTGGATAGTACAGTCCACCCTGGTTGTGCTGTACTCTCTCCGCATCCGACGATGGTACCCGGCGTGGGGCTTGTCGACAAAGGCTTGGCCTATCTGGCAGTTTCGCTTGTTCCTCTTCACACACATCTTTTTCTACATCGTCGAGATGTACGCCACTTCCATCCGTACAAAGTACTTTTCAATGTGTAAGTAGGTTGCGCTTTGCATACGTTTATGGGAGTGGAGCCGAAACCGCTTCGTACTAAAACACGTCGTCTTTCACAAAAGGGCTTCACCACTTCTTTGCCATCTTCCTCTTCTTGGCGATCGCGATCGACTTTAACAACCTCTCGGCCACGACCTGCATACCCATGGCGATGCACGGCTACTTTTGGGCGAGCGGCGCCAACGACTACACATTCCTCTTCTTTTACAACGTCGCGCTGCTCACCGCCGGCGTCATCGTGTACCACAACAACGTCGTCTGCGGGCCGTGCCTTCCCACGGGCAGCCTGATGGCCCTCCTCGCCATCCTCATCTCTTGGACAAACTACTTCACCTACTGCTACTGGTACCGCGGCACCGTCTGCCCGAGCCAAGGCCCGCGCGGCCGCGACGGCGCCCACGTCGTCTTTGCCCTGTGGGCATTTGCCGGGTGCATCGCCACCCTCGTCGGCGTCTTCCTCTGGGCCCGCCACATCTCCCTACCCCTCTTCTTTGGCGTCAAACAGCACCACCGCGGCCGCCGGCCCCTACCACCCACCGCCACCGACGCGGACCCGGAGTCGGGCAAAGCCATCGCCAAATCGGACCCCGACGACGACGATGACCCGGAAGCCAACGCCAACGTCTCGGTCCCTTGGTTCGCCCGCCCGCCGCGCTCCATCGCCGCCGCCGTCCTGGCCCGACACGTGCCCCTCGGCCCCGTCGGCGCTGGAGCCGCAGCTGCACCCGCGGCAAGCGACGACGATGACGACGACGAAGCCGACGTCGAGGCGGGGGCGGCGGCGGCGGCCGCCCCCGCATCGCCCGCCGCCGCCGCCGGCGCGCGCGAGGTGTTTGCCCGCGGGCAAGTTGGGTGGACCATCTTCTCCCCGCTGCACGGCGGCGTCGTCGGGTTCGTGCTCGGGCCGCGGTTCCGGCTGTGGTCGAAGCGACGAAACTGACGGGATTGGGGGAGGGGCGGGTTTCTTTTTGGGGAATGGGGGGGTTAGGACTTTTACGAAGGGGTCATTTATAATTGAGTCCCCCCTGGATAGATGACGTTTTCCTTTTCTTTGCGTCCTGTTCTTTTTTTTTTTTTTTTTTTTTTTTGTTTTGCTCCTCAAGCCGCGCTGCCACGCTTAAAAAACAAGAAAAACTCGTTCACAGCAAAAGCGCCTTCTTTTCTGGTATGACATTACTGTCAATTTCATATACTTTGAGATTTTGAGGCAGCAAAAAAAAAGTTTGGTGGAGGGCAAAAAAAACTTTTCACTATTGGAGACGGACCACCCCGAAATGGAGACCGACCCCCCAATCGAAAACTTTTTTTTGGTCCCTCTGAAACATTTTTTTTTCAGCCCAAAAATCTCAAGGAATATGAAATTCACTGTAACAGTGAATTTCATATTAAGAGGTCGTTTCAAGTAGAAAAGGCGGAAAAGATTTTGAGCAAACAAGGAAATGGTTGTTCCAAGTGCTGTTTCCACAGACTGGCACATGAGCAAGTGAAAAAATAGAAAAAAGATTTTTTTCGCTGGCGGAGACGGACCACCTGAGGAGACAGACCACCTCCCGGACTGAGTGAATTAGCTGAATTAGCTCAATTACAGTGAATTTCATATTCCTTGAGATTTTGGGGCTGAAAAAAAAATGTTTCGGGGGGAGCAAAAAAAAGTTTTCGATTGGGGGGTGGTCGGTCTCCATTTCGGGGTGGTCTGTCTCCAATAGTGAAAAGTTTTTTTTGCCCTCCACCAAACTTTTTTTTTGCTGCCTCAAAATCTCAAGGTATATGAAATTGACAGTAAAGAAATAGAGCAAGATTAGCTGTGGCAAGGAAATGGAGGAAAATGTTTCCTCCATTAAGTTTTCAGCCAATCAAATCTTTTTTTCCCCAGTAAAGATTTCCGCCTTTTCCACTTGAAACGACCTCTAAAAAAGTTTTCGATTAGGAGAGTTGGTCTCTCAAAAGTTTTTTTTGCCCTCCACCAATTTTTTTTTGCTGCCTCAAAATCTCAAGGAACGTGAAATTCACAAAAAGAGCTGCAAAAAGGCAAGAGAAGGGAGGGGTTTGGGAGTTGAGCGCCGTTTGCACGGGTTCGCTGGGGGGCACGGGAAAGTGACCAGGCCGACTGGACAAATCTTTTCACTGGAAAGGGCAAAAGGGGAGGGAAAGAAGAAAAATTTTGAAAAAAAAAAAAACTAACCAGTCGAAGGACTGTCTGCCGTCTGCAAGAAAAAATAAAAATAAAATATTCGGTTGTGCCGTGTGGTTCGCCATTGGATGCCCTGGAGACGCCACAGTGATCATCACGCACCAACGCCTTTGCGCACTAATGGCAACGGAATTCTCCTTCATAAAAGCAAGCAAAAACATTGCTTTCCGGTAAGCCACTGGATCTTCTGGCAGTCACCGGAAATTTCTCGTTTTTGACTGGTTTTTACTTATGGGACAGGTGTGTGAGGGTGGATTTTGCAGGAACCAGCTGTTTTTTGGGCCATTCCTGTTGGCCCCCAGAAAGAGCAGGTCAGTCTCGAGGACTGACAACGCTCCATGCCTTCTTCTCACCATCACTTTTTTTTTTCGGTCAGGTTCAGCTTCCCGTTGCAAATAAGCAACAAGGGCACCCTCGCGAACAGCTGAAAAAAAATTAAGTACAGGCTGTAAGTTTTAATACTCCGCTCGACCACTGGCATATGTCAGTCTGGTGAAGTATGTCGGCGTATGGCTGTGAGAATACCTCGTACACTGTCTTCAGTCTGCGGATTAGGTCACATGCAATGGCATACACTGAGCGTAGTGAGTCAGAATTACGCAATGACATGATAGTGTCAGCATCTACACGTGCTATCTCCAGCTTATTGCTCCTGTTCATGATGCGGGACAGTGCTATGATCAACGACCACAGTTTACTATAGTCAACGACCACAGGGTGGGACGTGGGCTGTTTTTTTATTTTTTTTTTTTCTGTCTTCATTCCATGTTCCCCTGTGAGACGTGGCTCTTCCGGTGGACCTTGTTGCTTTCCTGTGCCCCCCTGCTGCTTTGGGCGAGAGGAGAGTTTATCTAGAGCATTCAAGATTTTCGTTATAATCCTCTGACCCCCAGAAAAGTGCAATGGGGACTTCCAAAAACCCCAAATAAACAAATTTGCTCAAAAGTGTTGAGATTTGGCCTTGAGAGTGGTGTGATGGTGATCTCAGGAGCAGGTGCGAGTGTGATCGCGGGAACGGGCGTGACAAGTCAGGGTTTTTTTTCTTCAATTGAATTGTTCTTTTCTTGCACGGGCATGTTCCAAAACTCCCCCTTGCACAAGCGCCTTTAAAAGCAAAACTACTTCAAAGAAAGAAACTGAGTGAGGGAATTTAAAACGCCACTGCCTGGGTGAACCCAAACCAACTGATCGATCTGGGAAAACCATAGCAGGGTAAGGGAAGGAAATGTATCAGGAAGGCACTGCTGAGGAGGGTACTGCAAGAAGGTAGGGAAAACAAAAAGGTGCCCAAAACGGCAAAATGAAAGAAGGAAAATCTAACCAGTGCCCCACCCTGGGGCCTAACCCAATACTTTACCCTTGCGCGCCATGCACGCCCTCCATGTGGTGCCGTGAGCTGCATTCTTCTCCTTGTCCTTGGTCTGTTTCTGAAGAAAGTGATCTTTGCGGCGTTTTGTCCTAATTGTTCGTACATGCTCAATCAACTTGTAATGCTCGGCTGGTCCCTTGCTTGAGTTAACAAGTCCAAGTAGCATTAGGCCTTCAAAAACCATGTCATGTCCATGTGGCTTGGTGAGGAGGTTGGCGAGCTGATCCGGACATGATCAACCTGCACAAGACCTTCCTCAACGAGCGACTGGATGTGGTGGTAGCGAAGTCGAATGTGCTTGGAGTGGTCTGTATGAAGGTCGTTCACTGTCATGTGGATCGTTGGTGTGTTGTCCTCATAAGCAGTCAGTGGTAGCTTGAGGGGCATCTTGACCGACAGGTGAAGGTTGTTGATAGCCTCAAGCTCCCGACCAAGTTCACTGAGGGCAATATACTCTGCTGCTGTTGATGATGTTGGGACCATTGACGAACGCGTCGACTTCCACCCAATTGCTCCCCCTGCATGCTATCTGCGAGCAAGAGTAATGGCAGGAGTTGAATGATGCGTCTGCGTATCCGACAGGTTGAGGGTTACCATCTGCACTGTAGCAAAGTCCAACTGTGGCAGTGGCCTTGACATACCCAACAACATCCAGCAGCTCACACCAATGCCATCTGCATAGATCCTGGGCAAAGGAGCCAAGTAGACTGACATTGAGTGCAAGGTCTGGTCTGGTTGATGTTGCTGCGTAGTTGGGGCTGCTGATCATGCAGAGATACTCAGTGCTGTCGACTCTCTCTTCATCAGGGTTGATGGAGTCTGGCACACGACGGGTGAGCTTGGAGGTGGTCTTGAGTGGTGCGCCTCGAGGCCTCACAGCACCATATTCAGCCTCAAAGCGAGATAGGAAGTTTTGGATGAAGTTAGCTTGGTGAATGATTGTGAGGTTTGAATCACGGATAACTTCAATTGAGAGAACGTAAGTGAGCTTCCCAAGCTCCTGAAGCTTGAACTCCCCCTTGAGGTCAGCAACTGCATCCTTGATGGCAGCAGTGTGACTGAACAAAGGAAGGTCATCAACATAGGTGAGGATGAAGCCAAGTCCACGCTGGTTCTGCCGCCAGAACAAGCATGGGTCCGCCTGACTCTGCTGGAATCCCTTCGACTGTAGGTGTGCTGCAAGGCGCAGGTACCAAGTCTGACCTGATTGCTTTAGCCTGCACAATCCCTTCTGGAGTAACCAGACCATTCCAGGGGGGATTGGTACACCAGATGGCAGCGCCATGAAGATGGCGAGTCATTGGCGACATTGAGGATTCTGTACAAGTAGGCTGAGGAGATGTCAATCATCTCCATGTCCCAGCCATACAGGGTGCTGAGGGCAATCATCCATCGGAGACTGTTTCCTTGAATTACCGCTGAGTATGTCAGAGTGAAGTCCACGCTGGGCTCCTGTGTGAAACCACGAGCAACAAGTCTCACGTGAAATTGTTCAATGGTGCCGCTGGGTTTGAACTTCAGCTTGTATACCCACTTACAACTCACAATGTTTGTGTTGGGTGGAGCTGTGGCTTCGATGAATACACCCATGCTGCAGAGCATGCTCAGTTTGTACTCTTCAGCCTCTCTCCACTCTTTGGCAAAGGGTGAAGCCATGGCCTCTTCGTGTGTCAGCAGATCCTTGTATGTGTCAGGTGACACTCGAACTGTGTTGGAGTTGACATTGAAAGCGAAGAGTGGTCTGTCTTCGTTGTCTGAGTCTGACATTTACACAGATTGATTGTTGTTGTTGTCAGAGTCCTCATATGGTCCACACACAAATAACACATCTGGCACATCAGGAGTACTCTCAGCAGCAGGTGGGTCACTTGGCATGGCTGGTTCTGCCGCATCACTGGGCCTTCTGCCCCTAGCAATGTGAGTGTCCCAGACTTGCGTGGACGCAGAGCCCCACCCCATGGGGCCCTCACGATCCACGGCCACTGGAACCTCTGTGCTGGACTGAGATGCCACATCTACAAAGCCGCTAGGCCAACTGCCCCTCACACTGCTGGAAGGATGGTCCCCAACCACACCAGTGGTGCCCTGTGGTATGGCTCCCTGTGTGATGGTTTTGGTGGGATGAGGTTGTGTTAATTGTTTTGATGTGTTTTGAAGAGGTAAAGAGTATAGAGAATTTTTTTGTTAGTATGGTGAATCTCAGAGGTACTCACCAGTTGGTCATTGGTTGGGTTCTTTCTCAGTCTTCCATGTTTCTTCTTTGGTGGTGGTAGGTCAGGGTCAATGCTGGGGGCCGCTGCTGTTTCTGGTGATGCGGTATGTGGTGGTGGTTCAGGCAGTGACTCTGCAGGTGGTGGTTGTTGCGGAGCTAGTGACGACTTTGGTGGTCGCCCCTGCTTCGATGTTGGCACTGTCTGTGCTGTGTTATGCCCCCCCTTCTGCTGCTGCTTCTGAACTTTTTGCTGCAGTGCCTGCTGGAGAATCTGCTCCGCGTGAATGACTGATTGGACTGCCTTTTCACATGCTGGGTGACTGAGGTCTGAAAGTGGTGGGAGGTTAACACTGATGCTCTCAATCCCCGCCCTCACAGCATGAACCCCAGTACAAGGAGGGAACTTGTCTTCAAAGAAGACAATATCATGGTAGCGCTGGTAGATGATGCACTGCTCTTGGAGCTCCCAGAACACCAAAACTGATTGTGAAACAGAGCTGAGGTAGACAGCTGGACAGCCCTTGGGGTCGAGTTTCTTGCGAAGAGTTGGGCTGACCTGACAGAAACACTTGGAACCAAAAGTGCGAAAGTGGCTAACTTGTGGAGGTACGTGGTGCTTGTGCAGTGAGAATATGCCTCACTGTACATTTGGGAGGCAGTTCTTGATCTGCAAGGCTTGCCAATACGCATAGCTCCAATAGGTGAGAGGACCATTGGCAGCACCAAGGAGGAGAGAGCAGGTCATATCCGTCACAATCTGGATGTGGTGTTCTGCAACCAAATTCATCTGTGGGGTTCGCAATGGCGAAGGTTGAGCTGAATGCCAAGCAAATCGCAGAAGGGCTTGAAGGTCTGGTTGAAGTTTTCTTTGCCTCGATCCAGGCGGAAGATCTGTATTTTTTGTCCCTCAGTTTTTTCAAGGAAAAGGATTAACTTAATAAGGAATGGTAAGGCATTGCTCTTTTGGGGGATGGGCTCATTCCATGAATAGCGGGTGCTCTCGGTGACTGCGCAGTTGCAGCTGTCAAAGGAGGTGCTGGGGATTGAATTGACATCAACGTTGAGGGTGTGTGTGAAGATAATTGCATCAGGATGGGCTGGGAAATTCTATTGGTGCATCTTGGCTGCAATGCAGATCTTGCACTTGGGGATGTGAGAGGTGTTGAGTGGTGGAAGGTCTGCTGTTGTTTGGTGGTGAAGCATGTACCCTAGGCGCTGGACGCCGACATGACCCAGTGCGTGATGCAGCTGCTCAACCTCAGCGATGCGAAGTTGTTCTGCCTTGGTAGCGACTGGTGATCGGCCGTCAGGTGATGAAAAGGTCTCCTGATGAACCATTGCAATGATAGCTGCAGCTGTGTGACTGAGTCGATGAAGCTTTGAGTTTTTGGTGACGAGGAAGTGAAGTCCTGAGCGTTTGACACATGGCCAATGGGGGACTTGTCACTAGTTTTCAAGATAACACCAGGGCAGCCTTTAAACTTAGAAAAGAAAAACTTCCCATCTTCTTGAAGGTTGTTGGTGGCAAGGAGACTGAAAAGAGCGCTTGGAGTGTAGCAGGCTTCCTTGATTACAATCTCCACACCATTTGGAAGAGGGATTCTTGCTGGTCCGACACCTTTGACTTGGAGTGGGGTGGAGTCTTTGTCAATGGTTCTGACAGATGAGGTGCGCTTGGTGTAGGATGTGAAAAGGTGAGTGTCTTTGAGAATGGTCTTGACACAGCCAGAGGCAACAACGATGGGTGATTCCTTGAACATGGTGGATGACGACGATGAAAGGGTGAGGTGTTTGGGGACATGAGGTGCTGGTTGGAAGTTAGAGGTCTGCTTTCAACGTGGTGCCTCAGGCCAACTAAAAATCCGACAAATACTCCCCAGGGTTGCTACTGCCAGGCTCGCTATCCTCAACAGATGGCACGTCACTGGTGCTGCCTGTGGCGATAAGTGCAACTGGCTTGCCGTTTCCTCATGGTGCAGTGTTTTGCAAAGTGGTTCTCCTTTCCACAATGGTGACACAGCACTGATTTCCCCAGTGGTGCAACTCCTTGTCGCTGATCCTGAGCTGTAGTGCCTGGGGTGTTGGCCTCGGGTGCTGCGCCATGTGCAGCTCAATTTTCTGCTTGTCTCTGAGTTCAGGAGGTGTGGTGTCCACGTTGCTCAGAATGCTGTTCTGCATGCCGTTCTCTACCCTGTCGCCCAGCGCGGCCACCCTGACCATGGCGGCGCCCACCACGGATTTCTCTGCCTTGGTGGTGTCGCTCAGCCTGGTGGGAGCGCCTTTGCTCTGGGCGGTCATGGAAATTGCTAAGTAGTGCAGCCTCATTGACTGGCTCTGCTAGTGGTGCGACAGTTGGTCCTCTAGGTTTGTTACAGGCTTCCATAGTCTTGAGGAAGGCAAAGAGGGCAGTCATGTCTGTGATGGTGTGGTTATCCACTCGAGATAATAGTTCTCAGTCTGAATGTGCCAGTACTCTTCGTCCTCTAAACATTCTGTCAGTTGATCCACCATTGACTCAAACTTCAGCATTTTGTTGATTTTGCCTAAGACACCCCTGGGGGCAAGGCTCCTGACTTCGGCTATGTTGGTGATTGCGCCTGGCGTGTCAGAAGGGCACCAACAGACTTGAGTCGGCGTGGAGCGATAAAGCTTGTTTAGAGCGTGAGCCCTTCTCTTGTTAAGAGCGAAGCGCCCTTTGTTGCCAAAGTAGATGGAGAGCCGATGCTCTCAGACAGATTGGTCTTGTTTAGAGTGCAGAGCACACCCTTTTCTTGTAAGAGCGAAGCGCCCTATACGAACGAGGTATCGACCTGAGGTAGAACTTGAAGAGCTTCGCAGGTCAAGGTAGAGGGTATGTTGACTCAGATAAGAATAATGGTTTTTGTTTGTTGTATTCGAGGGTAGAGAGAGAGCAGGCAGATGTGATCAGGATCTGGGATGATGCTTCTCTGGAGCTGCTGGGGCTCCCCCTTTTATACTGCAGGTGGGCTCAGGAATCAGACTTTGGTGATAGTCTTTTAGCTCTGAGAGATAGAGTTTAGACTTTGAGGAGTCAGGAGGCAGGCATGACATCATTGTTGCATCACGCTGATTTGGCCAGAACTTCCATGGAGTTATGTGTGCAAAGAAGTAAGTCAGGCTCCCTGTCAAGCTCCTATAATCATTCCTATCAAATTGCAAGAGTGAAGCACACTGATGTGGTCTACCCAGACTGGGGATTGAAACCACCTCTAAGCACTCGTACAGTGTCAGAGATTGAGAAAGTGTAGATGACACTTGGATCAGTCCTTATGCCATCTTAACTTATCGTTTCTCTTGAAGACAGGTCAGAGGATCTTAAAAGGTGTAGGTAATGTGTGCAAACTCCAACACTCCCCCTCAATTTGAGAGGTATTGATTGCTCAGGTACGCGAGAAAATTGCCTGCATATGCAGTACCAACCTCGTAGCTGGAGTTGAACCAGCGCAATATCTCATGACGAATATACCAGAAAACCTGCAAAAACACTGATATATCGCTTGGACTGTGAGCACGGAACAATTAAAAGTGTGTAGGGCTGTGTTGAAGCGGTATAATACTGTTCCCTGTGAGATCAGCGTAGCTTGCTAGCCCCAGAAGTGACATGAGCTTTGAATGTCTCGTTGCCGGAAGTGGTTTGGTGAGAATATCTGCCACCATTAGATCCGTTGGACAATATCGCAGCTCAATATGCTTCTTCTCCAAATGGTCCCTCATGAACTCTAGACGAACATCAATATGCTTAGTATTCCCATGATGAATAGGGTTTTAGCTATAGCGATAGTTGATTTGTTGTCTTCATTCACAATCGTGGGTTTAGAGATATCGAACCCAAGTTCGCTCATCAACTTCCTGAGCCAAATTGCCTCTTTGAAGGCTTCTGCAAGGGAGTAATATTCAGCTTCAGTTGAAGATAAGGCTACTGAGGATTGCTTTTTGCTGTACCAGGTGATTGCTGCTCCAGCAAGTATGAATACATGACCGGAACGCGACTTTCGGCGTGGTTCTTCAGCATAGCTGGCATCAGCGTAGCCTACTGGTTGTGGTATGCCAACAGCATGTTCAACAGCCTCTAACGAGTCATTTGTTACTATTTGAAGTCCGGAATTACAGTTGGAAGTGTAGAACAAGCCAACATCGTATGTTCCGCAGAGGTATCGAAGCAAGTGTTCAAGTGCCTTTTGGTCAGAGAAAGTCGCTTTTCCTTGATACTGTTGCAAGGCATATACAGCATGTGCAATATCTGGACGAGTTTGATTAGCAACATAGGCTACTTTCATGAGTGTACTAAGGAATTGATCCTGTTCTCTCTTGTCAAGAAAGCCAGATGCGTCGTCATGAACCCATGATATGGACATTGGTGTCTGTTTAACCTTTGGGATGATTCCTGTTCCCCAAAGATTACATTCTTCAAGAATGCGCAGAATATAGTTCTTTTGGCCTAACCAAATACCATTACTTATCCGTTCGACCTCAAGCCCAAGGGCGTAGTTGAAGTCAGGATTTTCTTTGATACTGTAGCGGCTGCTAAACTTATCTTTGACATCTTGGATGACATCCTGGGATTTACTCACAAGAATTACATCATCCACATGCACTGTTGCTAGGCAGAGTATAGTGCTGTCTGGATTTTTTCTTGTGTAGAGGCAGTTGTCTGATTTGAGTTGTTCAAAGCCAATTTCAAGTAGAAAATCTCTAAGTGTTTGGTACCATTGGCGACCAGATTGGTGCAGCCCATAAATACTTTTGAGAAGTTTGCATACTAGAAGATTGTGGTCGGCTCCTTTTTTCTCAAAACCAGGGGGCTGTAGCATGTAAATGTCGCGATCAACAGTGGCATTGAGGAATGCCGTGTCTACATCAAGGCTTTCGAGGAACATTCGAAAAATAGCCGCTAATGCAAGTACAGTGCGGACAGATCCATTTTTGACAACAGGAGAAAATGTTTCGTCATAATCTATGCCTGGGATTTGAGTGAATCCTTTTGCTACAAGCCTTGCTTTGAAGCGTAATAGGAAACCGTCTTTGTCAAGTTTGTAGGCGAAGACCCATTTCAGCTTAATAGGCCTTATACCATCCGCTTTTGGAATTAGCTCCCATGTTTGCTTATCCATAAGAGATTTGAACTCGCTGTTCATTGCTGCCATCCAAAACTTTGCGTATTTGGAATTCATGGCTTCTCCAAATGTTGAAGGAAGCGGCGGCAAATCTCGGAGATGTAATTTCTCTGTGGGAAACACAGTTACTGAATCTTCATCGGTGGTTGCCAATAATGCCTTCATGCGATGGAAGAGTTCGCAGAATTGAAGCCTTGATACTCGCTTGTTGCGAATATGGGCAACCATTGCACGCAAGTACCTTCTTGCATAAAAGGACTTTGGATGGTCCGCTACTTTTATTTGAATTTCAGGTATCTTAGCTGTGAGGCTATAGTCATCTCTTTCCTCCTGCTCTGGTTCAGATTCAGAGTCTGAGTAGAGAGTATCTCGTTTCAGATCTAAGTCGACAATGAGAGAAGGTTGGATTTCTATCTCGCTTGATTCCTCGCTCTCAGATTCAGGATCTGAGGAGTCATCATTGGAGTTGATTTCCCAAAACTTGTTGAGTTGAGCCCGAGTTGGGCGTTGAGGACCGGAAGTTACTCGGATGGAACCCAAGTCTTTAAACAGGTCTTTGACTTTGCAGTCTAACCCTGGGAAGATATCTTCATGGAATTTCACATGGTACTGCTCAGTGATCATACGCCCTGCAAGGTCATAGAGGACTGCAAGTCTATTTCCTTTGAAACCCAAAAAGATTCCCAGCGTTCCCTTCCATGAGGTCATACGGCGTTTTTCCTTGGGCGTTTTGAATATCGCCAAACAACCAAATGTGCGTAGATGGTTGAGTGTAGGAAATGAGCCAAACCAGCGTTGGTAGGGTATAGCTTTTGTGGTTTTGTGAAGAACTCTGTTTTTGATGTATGCCGCATAGCGCAGGGCATAGGGTAGAAATGAGTGCGGAAGTCGCGACTCCAGTAACATGCACGCTGACATCTCCTTTATTATTCCAATCTTGCCGTTCTACCAGTCCATTGAATTCCTTGGTGTAAGGAGGACTGGGTTCAAGCATGATGGGTGGACTTCGCTGGGATGCCCAATCTTTGAAGGAGTTCACTGAGTAAAGTTCACCACCGTCACATCGGATAGCGGCTACATTTTTACTGTGTTGTAGCTCAAAGCGTTCCACAGTTCTCTTGAAGCGTTCAGGTGCTTGCTTCTTCGACGTCAAGAATTCTATGTCTATCCATCGAGAGAATTCATCGACGACTATCTGCCAGAACTTCTCTCTCCTTCTGCCCTGGACTGGCATCTGGACAAGGTCGGTGTGTAACCGAGAGAGTACTTCTGTGCTTGTATTGTCTGTCGAGTAAATTGGCTTGGCCCTTATCTTCCCAAAATCACAAGTTATACAGGGGTAACGAAGTGCGTTTGGTATGATAATATTCTTCCCTTTATTCACAAACTGCAAAGTATTGCCAATAATTCCCAATGCAAGATGCCCATAGCGGCGATGCAATTTTTGCGCAGAACTTGATGCCGTGTCAGTCTGCGTGGAAGTAGAGACAGTGGGGTAAGCGATGCGTCGCCCCTTACTGAGTTGTGAAGAGAAGTTTGGAAGTTTACCTTCAGAGGCGTCCCTCGTATAGGCGTATTCCGTGTCTGCATCCCCCTCCCATGTATTGGCGTTCGAGCCAGGGAGCTGCAGGGTGACGTGGTACATTCTGTTGAATTTTTCGCCAAGAACGTATTCTGAGTTCCCCAAGAGGAGAATGGCAGAGTCTGGCTGGAAGATCAGATTTCCCCCCGTCGTGTCCAGGAGATGGTTGATGGAAACCAGGGTGTCTGAGAAGTCGGGTACGTAGTACGAGTTCTGCAAGACTGTTGTGAAATTACCAGCCCGAAGATAAAAATCCCCGACACCAGCGGCTGGTGTGTATGCTCCTTCGGCCGTTTGTATTAGACGACTACAAGGTTGCAGATTGCTGAAAAGTGCGAGAATAGGTGACATTGTTGTTGTGGCACCTGAATCAAGAATTGCTTCGTAGATGCATTCTGAGGCAATAGCAGCGTTGTCGTTGGCAATTCCACAGTGTTCGCTGTGTGGACTGTTTGGAAATGCTTGATATATCTCCTCCTTGTCGCCACTGAAAAGTTCATCCTCTGAGAAGTCAGAGAGAGTTGTTGTGACGGTGATTGGAGGTGACGGTGTGCGACTGTGTATAAGAATCGGGGTTTCTGGCCTAGCCCACCAAATATCTCGGGCAGAAAGTGCCTTATCGGAAAGAAACTGGTCAAGCGCGCCGGAGTCCTCAAGGGCCTTGTTTGCTTGCTCCCCTGTATCCATCTTCCCAAAGTCGAGAGTAAGGTTTGTAAGCCACGTGGTGTCCGAGTCAGGGTTTGAAGGCTCGCCCGTGTGCGCAGTGGTTGGGGCAGGGCTCTCAAGTATGTGCACAGTTGCAGAAGGAGTCTCAGTCATCTCCTCATCCAACACCTCATTTATGTTTGAAGTGCTTCTGAAGATTTTGACTTTTGATTTAGGCTTTCGCTGATTAACCTTTAGACTTTTGGAATTAAACTTTAAACTTTTGACTGATAAGCTTTCGGAGCTTAAATCAGATAAGCTTTCAAAGTCTAAAACCTTAGCCTGATTGGCTTTATCAGTTCTGGCCTTGGCTCCCCCCTCATCTGGTTGTTTTCCTTTCACGTTAGCAGCATGTGCTTTTGTGTCAGTGAATTTTTCCGTTTTTGCTGCTGCGGTAGCTGCGCGTTTGGCTGCAGTAAGGCATTTGTCTGGTGTGTGCTCAACCCAGCGACCATGGATTTTGCATGTCCCTCCTTGACCAATAGGCTTATCCTTCTCCAGCGAAACCTTCTTCAAGGTTGGAGTGTCAGCGGCTGGCGCTTTTCGCTTCGTTGTTTGCGCAGACGATGCTTTCTCCTTTCCGTCGTGAGCTTGCTGGTAAAGAATGTGAGCAGCTTGGACATCGTCCAGAACTGCAGCCTTTGAATCATAGCCTCCTGCTCGGCGACCAAGTTGCAATCGCAGGCGTACAGAGTTGAACTCATCGGCATTAGGCAAGGATTTGTAGATTGCATAAGGTACGAGTGACAGGAAACTGTTTTTCGCTCCTTCGCATCCTGCTGTTGTGCACGTGAAGTATTTCTCATAGTCACTGCAGATGAGCTGGATTGTGGAGAACCATTTACGTTCTGCGACATGACCTGATGGTTTCTGCAGGCTCATGAGTGTAGAAACCCATTTGAAACCTTCAGCACCGTTGTGGTCGTTTGCAGCATAATATGTATTCAGCCACACAAGTCGTTCATGGACAGTATTGATCTTTTCCCTCTCAAGGTGGTCAACGTCCTCCTGGCAGCAGCAGGCGTTGAAGCCTGCAAGTGCTTTGGAGTGTAGTTGCTTGTGTGCAGTGTAGTCTCGCTGAGTCTTTGCAACGAGTCCATTATAGTCAACAAGTGCAGCATTGAAGGTTTGCATAGCAGCAGTGTGTGCTGCCTTCTGCGCGTCTGTTGCCTCAGCAGGGAGGACAGCAGGTTTTGCAGGTGCTCGATAACCCATGATGCGACTCATGAATATGGCGATGGTTGGAGCAAGAGAGTTCACAGCCAAGAATTCATCTGCACCGAGTGATCGAAGATGCTCGAGGATGACAGTGTCACGATGACGCGTCCACGCCGTGTAGGACACACCGGAAAAACGAATGGGGTTTGCACTTGCCATCTTCTTTGTGTTGGTGATTGCGCCTGGCGTGTCAGAAGGGCACCAACAGACTTGAGTCGGCGTGGAGCGATAAAGCTTGTTTAGAGCGTGAGCCCTTCTCTTGTTAAGAGCGAAGCGCCCTTTGTTGCCAAAGTAGATGGAGAGCCGATGCTCTCAGACAGATTGGTCTTGTTTAGAGTGCAGAGCACACCCTTTTCTTGTAAGAGCGAAGCGCCCTATACGAACGAGGTATCGACCTGAGGTAGAACTTGAAGAGCTTCGCAGGTCAAGGTAGAGGGTATGTTGACTCAGATAAGAATAATGGTTTTTGTTTGTTGTATTCGAGGGTAGAGAGAGAGCAGGCAGATGTGATCAGGATCTGGGATGATGCTTCTCTGGAGCTGCTGGGGCTCCCCCTTTTATACTGCAGGTGGGCTCAGGAATCAGACTTTGGTGATAGTCTTTTAGCTCTGAGAGATAGAGTTTAGACTTTGAGGAGTCAGGAGGCAGGCATGACATCATTGTTGCATCACGCTGATTTGGCCAGAACTTCCATGGAGTTATGTGTGCAAAGAAGTAAGTCAGGCTCCCTGTCAAGCTCCTATAATCATTCCTATCAAATTGCAAGAGTGAAGCACACTGATGTGGTCTACCCAGACTGGGGATTGAAACCACCTCTAAGCACTCGTACAGTGTCAGAGATTGAGAAAGTGTAGATGACACTTGGATCAGTCCTTATGCCATCTTAACTTATCGTTTCTCTTGAAGACAGGTCAGAGGATCTTAAAAGGTGTAGGTAATGTGTGCAAACTCCAACAGGCTAGGTCTCTATAGTGCTTCTCAAATATGGGTTGAAAATCAGCAATCTTCCCCCCTGGTTCAATCTTGAGGGCAGCAATCTTGCGAATCACACACGCCTGAAAGACAAACTTAATGCCACTGATTTTGTGTTCAAGGGTCTCGCTTATGTGATTGTAGATGTGCAGCATCCCAGCCCAATTCTGGTCTGGTTATGTTCCTGGGAAGACATTTACGTCATCGCTAAACGTCCAGTAGCCAACGTATTCTGGGTTGTCCAGAACTTGAAATGCTCAGGGATGGCAGGAATTGCGGTGGTTGTGTCCGTAGTGGGGACTACAGGGACAGCAGCAACTTTGTGTGCGAGCCGGACACGGACAGCATCACTTGCCCCTCCACATAGTCTATCCATCTTGTGAAGTCGACAGGGTTGACTAGCTGACAGTGCAGGAGCTTCACGCTTGGCTTGCTCATTGCGTTGGGGGAGAACAAAGGTAACAGGGGGAATGCAAGTAGTTAATTGTTGCAACAGAGATAACGAACGAAGTGGGTTTGTGGGTGAGTGATGTCAGGGACGGGATGGGCGAAACGGTTGAGGAAAGGGAAAAAGAATTTGTTAGGTGACTTGTCACAGAGAGTGATCCACCGGGCACTTGACTGGAGCTGGTGGGTTGATCACTCAGAGCTTGTTGGGGTATGATGATCACTTGGTTGGGTAAAAGTCGGCGGTGATTGTGTGGAATTTGGTGTCGACGGCGATGAGGGCGATTGCAATTGTGAATGTTGGCAGTGGCTGTATAGCTGACTGGTGAAGACGATCACTTTCTCGACACGGTGGACGGTGTTGGTTCAACTCGCTCTTGCGGCAGCAGGATAGATCACACCACGATCGTGAGGGTGGATCAACTGATCCCTTTTGGGTAGCCTCCTTTAACGGTGGAGACCTCTCCCTGGTAAGGTGCTGAGATTTGGCCTTCAGAGTGGTGTGATCGTGGGAACAGGAAAGGGCGTGACAAGTCAAGTTTTTTTCCCCTTCAATTGAAGTTTTCTTTTCTTGCGCAGGCATATTCCAACAAAAACAAGCATTTTTGCTTGTTTATTTGTGGAGACTAATTTTTCGTCGATTCAAATCAAAACCAAGTCTGTCCAGAGGTCTGTGTGCAGTGACCAGTCTTCCCACAGAGGAAAGATGATTTGAAATCATCAGGAGCATTTCAAATCAACCAGTGGGTGTCCAGAGGCCTGGACAGAGGTCTCTGACAGCAGACAAAGGGTGTTGCAAACAGAGGCAAAAGTCAGCTGACCTGGACCAGCTGTGAGCTGCCCTGGATCATCTCTGAACCCATTGAGTGCAGTGCTATACCACACATGATGGGGGAGAGGGAATGCTGGGTGCTGCTCACACCAGGCAGGCATTGGCCCATTGAGAGTGATTCTAATTGCATTGTCCTCCCCAGTGAAGCATAGGAAAGCAAAGCTAGAATCACCACCGTCTTCACCCAACTCTTTCTTTGTTGGATTCAGATTCGGCCTTTTGGTTTACCCGACTTAGTGTAAGCAGCATTGGCAGTGGCGACAAGGTCACTGCCGACCTAGGAAGCTGGCTTCCTAGGCTCAAATCTCAACAATGGCAATCGTTGATAGAACTCCAGCGGAGGCAAGATAGAATGCTAAACACTTAGAGTTGACAGCCGAGCCGAGGTAGAGTGAAGTTGAGGTTCCACATTCCTTACGCTGGTGAGGGCCGCAACCATGCTGTTAGGTCGTAGTCACAATGTTGAGTCTGATTGTTGGACCTACACTGTAGTTCCCCCTCCACTAGACGCTATAGCTAGATTCTATTGAAGATCTCATAGCAATTGCAGATCAGTAACTTGTGAAATTTGTTCAGATTGGACTGGTGCCGAATTCAGGGACACCTTTATGCAAGGGTGGGATCCTGCTCTGACCCTGTGTCCTTTGACTCCTTTCATTGAAGCGCTCATCTGAAAGTTAATGACAGTCATCTGGCTATTGCAATTACAGTACCAACTGTTTCGGCTGTTTTTTTTTTGTTTTTTTTTTGAATTTGTGCTTTTGCTGCTGCCGCTGCTTTTGCTGCTTGACATGAGCTGGAAACGCACTGTCGAATCGAAACTCAGGTAAACTTGGTGTTAGGCAGAGCTGATTGGTTAGCAGCAAGCAGCACAAGATGGACCTGAACCTATTGTGAGTGTCAGTTATTGTTCTCACAATGCCCATAGGGAGAGCAAACCACTGTCAATGCAGACCCAGGGGCTGGCTTGCTCGATTGAAAAATACTCTGAGTATTAAGTGGAACAGAAACCTGGTGTACACAGTTTTCCTCCTCCTCTGCTCAAGCAGATAATATAGGAGAGGTTTTTACTCTGCGCTGGTCACGCTTGCCTAGCAACTATTATGGTGTGCATATCATCATTACGTATCAATAATTCATAACAGAGTTTTTCTCTTTCTCTCCAAGTTGGGGAGAAGGACCACCCACAAACACACATCTCCACTTCATTCACTCCTTCCACGCACTCACTCAGAGTTGACTGTTTACACTTGGTGCAGTACATGCTGTTACAAATTCTATTGGCAGCTTTTGTCTTAATGCTTGCTTATGTGGCTTCTTTGAGGGGTTGGGGAGAGGGGAGAGTCAAAAAAGGCAATCTTTAATTTTTTTTGGGGGGAAACGTTTCCAACGCCAGTTCAGCAAAATCCTTAAATGACGACTTTGAAAGCGAAATCCTCTGTACTTTGTTAGCAAAACTTGTGCAAGCTGATTTGCTCTGCATCGAGAATATGCTGATGGAGGCAACAGAGCAAGGGTGCCAGACGGCTGGGCGTGATTTTTCATAAAAGATATCAATATCGGTAAGGTTTCAAGACATGTCCTTTTATCTTGAGTCCTACTGTACAGAATCAACTTTTTTTGTTTGGTAGAAGCTTTGCTTCATTCATGAAGAAGAAATCTGCCGAGTTAAAGTGGGGAGGGTTACCCATTAAATTATTGAGATTGGGATGCTGGCAATGTGCCGAACTGGGGGCCGGGATGAACAGTGAAGATATCAAAAGTCCAAAGGGCTAATACAGAAAGAAGGCTCAGCCCAGGCGAGTGAACGAGCACGCGCCGACGCACGCGCTCGCGCTCCAGGCTGCTGTTGTTTGTGTCTTCTCCGATATTCCATTTTTTGTTGTTTCTCCAGAAAAGTATATATGTAAACTGCAAAAGAAAAGGAGAAAAAAACGAGACACATGAAGATTATGGACAACGGCGCCTCGGAAGGCGGCGGCGGCGAAGGCTACCTATTCGTGACGGGCAACGAGAGCGACCTCGTCGTCGCCCTCGCAAAGGCGTCCGGCGCCGTCGCCTGGCGCGCCAAGCCCACGGCCACCGCCGGCGCCGCATCGTTGTCGTACAGCCACTACACCACCGCGCTCGCCGCCCACCCGCCCTCTCGCGCCGTGGTGTTCCTCGCCGGCTGCTGGCCCTTTGCTCTCGACGCCGACACGGGGGCCGTCCGCTGGGCCGGCCCGCAGCTGAGCGGCCTGCTCGGACGTCGCCCCACCGTCGCCATGGACTCTGGCGCCTTTGCCCACGAGTACGCCCACCACCACGACGCCGGCGGAGGAGGATGGTTCCCCGGGACGGCCGAGACCGCCGCGCAGCGGGCCCTCCGCGACCTCGCGATCGTCGGCTGCAACTGGCAGGTCCACGCCACCCGCCTCTCGGACGGCGCCGCCCTGTGGCGCTTCCAGCGCGCCGACGTCGGCCGCTCGCCCATGCTCCTCATCGAAGACGGCGTCCTCTACGTCGCCGGCGACGGCGCCCTCATCGCCCTCGACGCCGCGTCCGGCAAGGAGATCTGGACCGCCCGCCCCGACGGCTTCCCAAAAAGCATTCCCTTTGTCATCGCCACCCTCCGCTCCTCGCCGCTGTACCGCCCCTCCAACTACGACCCGTCCTCGCCCAACCCCGTACCGCAACTCCTCGCCATGCCCGACCCCGACGACGGCGACAAGAAACCGCCTGCGCCAGCGCCGCCCGAGCGGCGGCCGCTCTACGTCGGCGAGGCGGGCACGGTCGTCCGCGTCGACCCGGCCACGGGCAAGACGGCGGCGTCGCCGGCCACCCACCCGCCGATCGCGCTGCGGAAAGAGGCGAAAAAGAGCCGATGCCCGACCGCGATCGTCCCCCTGCCTTCCCGCGCCCGCGTCGCCGCCTGCTGCGGCCCCGTCCTCGGCGTCTACGACGCCGCGTCCGGAACCCCAATCTGGGAATCCCTGCTCGACGTCGGCGACTGGATCCCGACCTTGCTCGTCGGTCCCGGCGCGCCCCCGCTCCCGTCCCGCCCGGCGAAAGCATCCGCCGACGCCGCCGCCGTCCCCCCGCCGCCGCCCTCGTCCTCCCTCTCCTCCTCCACCTCCGCCTCCGTCGCGCCACAACCAGGCTTCCGCCTCTACGTCAGCACCGACACCTCCCTCTGGTGCCTGCACGCCGCGACTGGCTTGCTGCTCTGGAAACACAAATTTGGCTTCGACGACCCCGCCCCCGCGTGCCTCCTCGCGCACCACCACCACGCCGTAGACGACGCCGACGCCGACGCGGCCGTCTACGTCGCCGGCAGCGGCGTCGTCCACAGAATCGACCCGCGCACCGGCGCCCGCGTGTGGAAGCGGCGCGGCGGCGGCGCGCGCACCGTCGCGTCCGACGCCGCGGGGACCGGCGAGTCCAACCGGTCGCTGCAGGCGGACGTCGCGAGGCTGTTTGACATGGTGTTGCCGTGAAATAGAAATTCGAGGTCGGAGGGTGTGTGTGTGTGTGTGTGTGTGTGTATGTGTGTGTGTGTGTGCGAAACAAGTTTGATGTTGGCTGGGTGGGGGGTGGTTGGGGGAGGTGTTGGAGGGGGTACTTGAAGAAGAAGAAACCCGCTGCATTCCTCTTTCTTTCCCAAAACAGCCGTGGCCCAAACTGTTGAAATCCGTCCAGCAAACGGAGGCTCCGAGTCGTTTGTCATTTGCCGACACCCAGTTGATTTGTTTGGTGGCGAAAAGACGATGGGGGGTTTTTTTTTTCTTTGGGGTCAGAGGGAACCGCCCGTGTTCGAAAAAGAAAGAAAAACACGCTTCTTTTTTTTTTTTTGGGTGCGGGAAGCTATGTTGAAACAGGGCAACGAGACGGCCGCGGCGCGCGCACCACAACTGCAGCGATGAGAAAGAAAAAAAAAAAGTGACAAGTGGATTGCCGTTGCATAAGTGGCGGTGGGGAACAGAAACGAGATGCAAGAGTAAGAGTGTTTTAGGGCATGAATCTTTCGAAAACTATTGGGGGGGGGGGGGGGGGGGGGGGGTAACCCTGTCTCTGTAAAGCCGTCGCCTCGGCTCGGCGCTCTCTCGTTGTGGAAAGTCCCGCTCGTGTTTCGAACTCTGGACGAAGAGAAATAGAAAAAAAAAAAAAAAAAAAAAGGAAATCACAGGAAGAAGAGGGGGGGAAAGAAAGGAAGGAAACTTGCCACGACACAAGAGAAAGCCCCCCGAACAGGTAGTGGTGGGGTGAGGGAAGCCGAGCTACAAACACAAGCACTGGCGGGCGCATCCACGAAACGAAGAGTCGCGAGGGCTAGTGTTACTCAGTCCTCCGCTTTGCCGACCCACCGGTCTGCGCCCAGCTCCGATAATCAAGCCAGATTGAATGACGCCGTTGCAGATGATCTTGTAGTCGTCGCTGCACTTGCAATCTGCGCCGGAGTGGGGGGGGCGGGAGGGGATTTCAAAGGAACAAAGAGAGAGAAGGTTAATAAAAAAAATAAAAAAAAGTTAGGATTTACGAAAAGTGGGAAGAAAATAGTCAAGAAGGGGACGGGGACGGGGGCGGATCCCCATTTCGCCCTCGTACTCAACTTGACATGCAGGTAGCCCGATCGACCTCAGGCGCCAAGCGACCTCCTGCGGCCA
This sequence comes from Zopfochytrium polystomum, assembly GCA_025765615.1. Taxonomy (NCBI): domain Eukaryota; kingdom Fungi; phylum Chytridiomycota; class Chytridiomycetes; order Chytridiales; family Chytridiaceae; genus Zopfochytrium; species Zopfochytrium polystomum. The sequence continues at coordinate 52,363 of JAIVFJ010000206.1, read as the reverse complement.
CACCGTGCAAGGCTGAGCGGGCATCGGCAGCGCGCTCGCCCGGGCACTTGAGCGTGTATTTGAGGGCTTCGGCGAAGGGTGCGGTCGCGGCAAGGACGGCGACGGCGACGAGGGCAAGGAGGAGGAGGAGGAAGCGGGCGGCGGGCAAGGACTGCATTTTTGTTTTCTTTTTCTTCTGTTTGTTTGGGTGGATGAATATATTCACTTGTTTTTATTTTTTATTTTTTATTTTTTTTTATTTTTGTTTTTGTTTTTTTTTTTTGTTAGGCCCCGTCCTCGTTCGTTCGTTCGGTTGCTCTTCTCTCTCCGCTCGCTTCCCAATCTTCTTCGCATTTTGGGAGTCGCCCATCAAGACAGCGAAGACAGACAGACGGGGGACAAAGACAGCCGTGAAAAGAGGAGAGAGAGAGAGAGAGAGAGAGAGAGAGAGAGAGAGAGAGACCACACAAGAACAAGAAAGAAACAAAGGAAAACCCCTCAAAAAAAAGCATAAAAAAAGACACCCGACCCTCTCAGTCCACGACGCCAGTGCGCGCACTCGTGTGTGTGTGTGTGTTTTTTTTTCCTTTTCTATTTCTTTTCTTTTTCCCTTTCAATTTTCCCAAATATTCCCAAATATCTGCGAGTCTCATTGTCTCTCCGCCAAATCAATCAGCGCCTTCCCCTTGAAGACAGCGAAGACAGATGAGAGAGAGAGAGAGAGAGAGAGAGAGAGAGAGAGAGAGAGAGAGAGAGAGAGAGAGGGAGGAAGAGAGGGAGAGAGAGAGAGAGGGAGGAAGAGGAAGACAGAGACAGACACAGAGAGAGAGCAAGCGAGACAAGCCGAAAAGACACTCGACGCTCGACTCGTGCTGAGAGCTAGGGAAGAAGGAAAGACGCCGTTTTTTTTTTTTTTCTTTTTCACACTCGCAAAGGTAGGATGCATAAAACTCATCAAGCTGGCTTTTCGTCGGAGAGCTGTGGAGAGTGGAGAAAGCCGCAGGAGCCAACACCGCTCAAGCGCGGGTGTAAGGGCGGGGAAAAGAAGCACTGGAACACCACCGAAAAAAAACTCAGCGTGTTTTGCAAGTACGATGGTGCGCTTCGTGCTTCTGCGTGGGCCGCCTAGGAAGCAGTGTTCCCTCAACTCGCTCAAATGGCGGGAGACTACCTCGCAGTGCCTGCTTCAAGTGCACCAACAAAACAGATCTTTACGTCAGGTGTAGATCTGATCCACCCCACTCGCTGCAGACTTGCACCCCAGATGATGAAGCTGAAGAAAGCGATGTTGAAGAAGGCACTTAAGAAGTTGACTGTCATCACCCCAGCAACGAGTGACTGTCACCGCATCGCATTGCGCGCTGATGTCTTGTTTGGCTGCTCACTGGCATCAGAGAAATTCTGAAGGGACCAACAAAGGCAGCAAAAATCGAACTTTCCTTCTTGCATTGCACAAATTGTGGATCATGGTTAAGCCGGTTAACAGCGGTTAGCGCTGTGCAGATAGTAACATGCATAACTATATCCCAACCGCACCATAGGAGATTTGCTCCATCCCATCTGTGGTGCAGATAGGATAACCTGGATTGCTGTTTTATCCTCCTATGCGCCAATCCTTACTTCCAATATTCTGGCCGGCCCCTTTTCACTGTTCATGCTCACTCCATCAACTCATTGGTTCCTTGGCATATTTTTCTTGAAGTGTTTCCCACCCTCTGTTCACAATCTGAATTCTTTTTTGAACGCCTGTTTGACCTCTGCCTCACCAGTCCTTCCTACAAAGATAGCCCTCTTCCTGACAAACTCGGCAAAGTGTACCATGACATTAAGACCTTTATCTCACGAGAGGGATGCAAACAAGCGCCCAAGAGATACCAAACAACTAGCCAGAAACAAAGGAAAAACCAATACATGAAAATCATGAAAAAGCGACTCTTCAGAAGACACTGCACTCGCTCACGCTTAGTCAGGGAAGGGGGTCCACGCGGCACATCGAAACGCGTAAGTTGAAGAGTAGCATTGTCAATACGAGACATGTTTACACTACCAGAAGGCTGGGGTTGTTCGGGGTTAAGAGCAAAGGAGTAGAGATAAATACCAACAGCGGGAATACGAGAGTGGTGTTGGTAAGGTTGAACGAGATTGAAGTAACCAGAAGCCAATCACGTAATACAACAAACACATTGACTGCAATATTGGCGAGACCACCCTTCCTTGAAAGGGGCTGCTGTTGTGATTGCCGAATCATCCGGGGGGCAACTTTATTATTATAATTTTTTTTCTTTTGGCAGTTCGTCAAGTAACTTTGCCGTCAAAGTGCAGAAGGTTCTTGCACTTGAAAACTTTCAAGGCATTCGACTCCTAGTCGAACAAACCACGCAATGCAGGGTCTCCGTGCGGGTACCTCCGACGGGAGAGCGAGCTGGTCTGGAGGCAACTAAGAGATGCTGCACCAGCTCATCCAAAGCTCCAAACACTGTCAATATTCCAACCAACGTTGATCCAGGTTATTATACCCCATTTTTTTTCTTTTTTCTTTTTTTGTGGAACAACCCCGAATTTCGAGGACAAGCTGTGAAGGGCAAAGAAACCAATACGCCAGAAGCTGAAAGAAAGATCTGCTAGCAGAAAGAAAAGAACTGCGCTGTGAAGGTGAGACCAGAACAGGCGCCTGTTCACTGTTGCCTTGCCACCCTCCCAGCCACTCCCTTGCTCCCCAGGTTTGCGATCAGAGAAAGAGTAAAAGCTGACTCGCCCTCACGAGAGAATGCGGGGAACAAGAAAGGCGTGGACAAACGAGATGGGACAGAAAGCAAGGGGGGAAGAGGATTCGAAAAGAAAACCCAGGGTTACCAGTGACAATAGGCTGGGCAGCTCATTCTGCTACCGCCCCCTGTAGATTCATAATCGATCGGACAGTCCAGGACTTTGTTGACGCAGTTACAGCCTGTGGAGGCAGGCGTCGGTGCGGGTACAAAGTGGGTGCAGTGTCAGGGAACTGTGGAGAGGATCCTCTCAAATCACACCCCATCCACTCAACTCGATTTGCAAACGGCAGCTGCATTCTGACCCCCCCGAAGGGGCCTGCCAAAGTTGTCAAACCTGCGCAGCCTGGGTTCCTTGCACTGGGCGGGCCGCCGGAGGTCTGAGGATGTAGTTGGAACGGTGACAACGATGAGGGCGAGGAGGAGAAGGAAGAGGAAGAAGGGGATGCGGGCGTGCGAGGACGGCATCGTGTTCATCTTCTTCCTGTTCTTTTTTTTTTTCTACTATGTTTCTCCCCCATTCATTGGTGCGGCTTTCGTCACAATAGGAAATCGATCGAAAAAAACTAAATAGAAAATAGAACAGTAGCGATGCGTCTCTCTCTCTCTCTCTCTCCTCCCAATTACATAGGCTTTTGGAAAACGAAGAAGTCAGCGAGGACAGACCGAAGACAGCCGCGAAAGGACAAAAAAAGAGAGTCCGAGAGACTTGCAGACACGAGACGGGACAGACAGGGTGCGACCTATCGCCCCTCATCGCAGACAGTGCTGCAGGAGCCCTTGTCTCTCACAGCAATAGGACCAAGGCAGGCACTCGTAGATCGAACTCTCAGGTGTTGGGGGATGCACCGAGCGCAGCCACCAACACCCTTGCAGGGATGGGAAGGTTGGGGACAATGACACCGTTGTCGTCGCCACCACCACCACCGTCGGCACGGCAGGCGAGTGCCTGTGATCCTCACTCCAACACAGAGCCAGCAGTGTCACACAGTCAGTGGTGGGGCCTGCTGCATTCCCCACCCGTGGCCCCTTAAGAGGAGCCCCTGAAGGGACCATGTTCTCACCTGGGTGCGTACCACCTCTTGCTACCCTCACCATTGCAAGCCAGATGGATTTGATGGGACTCTTGTTAAGATGAAAGTAGTAAAAGCGGGCCCAATAATAAAAACGGGTTAGCTGCAAATACACTTTGATAATGCCTTGGAAAGTAAAGAACCAGGAATAATAATAGGGGTCCTGATCCTTGCAGTTTTATGAGAGGTACGCTTGTTTTTGCGAATAAAAAAACTAGACTTAATCACTGAGACTACAGACAGAAAAAGAAGGATAGAAAGTAAGGGAGAGCAAGAGTGAGTGTGTGTGTGTGTGTGTGTGTCAACCCCCCTGGCAGTGAGACAGTCACCAAGGACTGAAAGACCAACAGACCAACAGACCGACAGGGAGACAGACAGAGAGAGAGCAGACAGTGAAGCAGACAGCCAAGAGCAGGAAAGATGACAGAGGGTGAAAGCCGCAATCTGACTGATGCAAAAAGAAGAAGTAGTGACCATCGGTGTTTTTGGGTCCAGAACCGCGGGTCGCCCCAAGCGCGGAAAAAAAGGAAAGGCGTTCGCTGGGCCCGACGACGATGGACTGATGGTTTATACGCCCGCGCCCCATCGGACTGTGGATCTTCCATGCGCCCCGGCGGGACCGAGCAACCGAGACCGAACCGCAATGGGGGGCGACGATGTCACGTGTGATTGTCTCTCAAAAAAGAAAAAAGAAAAATTTCGACAAAGAAAGCCCTCGGCGTTTTCGGGTGTCAGTCAGTCGGGCCACGCCATGCGCAGAAGAGACAGAGACAGACAGACAGACAGAGGGAGTGCGCAACCGACCGGGGTCACATGCGACAGGAATTGATGTCAAAACGAAGAAAGAAGAAGACACAAACAAGGTGCAGACAAGGAGTTTGTGTTGGGTGTGTGTGTGTGTGTGTGTGTGTGTGTGTGTGTGTGTGTGTGTGTGTGTGTGTGTGTGTTGTGTGTGCGCTGGTGTGGTGTCTTCTCTTGGCGCAATTCAACGGCGGCGGCGCCGGCACGCAGGGCGGTCCGCAAATGGCTGCTCGTGGCACGGGAACAGACGCGGACAGTGAAAGGGCTATGGAAGAGGAAGTGACAGCCGACAGAGAGAGGGACGGGAGAAAGATCGGGAGGGAGAGAACGAGAGAGAGAGAGAGAGAGAGAGAGAGAGAGAGAGAGAGAGAGAGAGAGAGAGAGAGAGAGAGAGAAACTCAGAAAACGGGCGACGCATACTTCCGAGGCTGGAATCGAAAGTTATTCACCTCATCTGGCAGCAACCATCATGCGCGTCATCCTCGACCAGGCCGTCTTCGGCGTTGTCCTTGCGTTCGCCGCTGTCTCTACAGCGAGCGCAAGGCCGGGATCCCCCGCCCCGACTGACCCGTTAACCATAAAGCTGCCATCGGTGAGATTGCCCTCTTTGGACTGAATGAGGACGGCAAAGCAACGCTCCCAGATCCGTTAAAACGATCGTATATTTTTCAATTACCCGCGTCAACAGGGCACTTTTGTCGGGACCAACCTCAACCCACTCAACGACTCCACCGTCGTGAGGGCCCACCTCGGTATTCCATATGCCCAGCCGCCCGTTGGCAGTCTGCGCTTCTACCCACCCGCGCCCATCACGGAGAACCTCGGTGTCCGCGATGCCAAGGCTTTTGGTTACGCTTGCATTCAGCTGACCGCAACGGGTGCGTCGACGGCGAATGTCCCAACCAGCGAAGGTGAGACGAGTGTTGTGGTCGGACGACGACCGATCCGATTTCGCGCAACGCGAAATTTCCACCTATCCACGCCTCACGTTACACACTTTTCTCTTGTTTGCAAAACACAGACTGTCTGACGATCAATGTGTGGACTCCAGCGGACGCCTCCGAATGGTCGAGGCTGCCTGTTATGGTCTGGGGTAAGCTGACACTGAGTGTCCTTTTTCACGTGTGCACTCACTTGATGCGCAACCCTAATCTTTTTCCTCTCCCCCACCCAGTCCACGGAGGAGGCTTTGGAACGGGTTCTTCTGCGGACTACACGTTCGACGGCGGCAGGCTCTCGGCGACTCAGCAGCAACTGGGCTACAAGGCCATCGTGGTTTCGTTCAATTACCGCCTGAATGTTTTCGGAACCACCTACTTCCCCGCCCTCGACGATATTGGTGGAACCAACATCGCCATTCAGGACCAAATCGCGGCATTCACCTGGTAACCTCTCTTTTTGGCGCAGGGGTGATGCGGCCACTGACGCTGTCGGTTTTGACTTCACTTCAAAATTTCCCCATAAAAACTTCTCAGGGTCCGCGAAAACATTGCGAGCTTTGGCGGCGACCAGAACCGTATCACCGCCATTGGGGAGTCTGCCGGCTCCAAGGCGGTCGCCTTCCTACAAACCGCGCCCATCTCGCAGCTTTTCTCCAAGGCGATCATGATGTCCGGTGGCGTCGGCAACGCTTACCTTCCCGACAAAGACCTCGTCTACGAGTTCATGCACGCCAAGGTGGCCGCAGCCGTCAACTGCACCTCAAACGACCTGGCCTGCCTTCAGGCAGTCCCGGCCCGCGCGCTCGCTGCCGCCGCCCTGGCTGTTCCTCCCCTCCAGGGCAGCATCTCCGATGGGACAAAGTGGGGACCGTACGTCGGCGGACCACTCGCGCCGGAGATCCCGCTGAACCGTCTGCTGAGCGGGAGATTCAACCACGTGCCTATCCTCATCGGAGACGTCTCGAACGAGGGCACCGTTTTTACTACAACGGTATCCTCGGAGGAGAAGAGGACCGCGTTCTTTAATGGGTTCTTTGCCGGCGAGGGTGGGCTCGAAGGCGCAAACCTGACTGAAGCGACTGCTACGGTGAGTAAAAATCTGCTCAAATTTCCAAGCTATTTGCGGCTGACCACCCCATCTCTGTCCAGATCCAACGACTCTACCCCCTCAGCAGCTACAACAACACCCCAAACCCTTCCTGGTGGAGCGCCGCCGATCTCCAAGGCGACATGAACTACCAATGCCCCGTGCAGCAATTCGCCGACGCCTACGCTCGCGCCCTCCTCCCCGTCTACCGCTACCACTTCAACATCCAGCCGGGCCCGGCCCAAAACGCGAGCCTCGGCGTCTACCACTCGTACGACAACTCGTTCCTCTTCAACAACCCGCACGACCTCACCACCGTGGCGCAGCAAACCTTTGCCCGCGAGCTCATCGCAATGTACACCAGCTTCGCCGACCACGGCTCGCCCAACGGCGCCGTCAAGTCCCTGCCGTACTGGCCGCCGTACTACCCGACCCTGCCCCTCGGCGGCGGAAAGAGGATGCGCTACGACGGCCCCGGACAGTATGCCGTCGAGGTCGACGACGTGAGGACCGAGAAGTGCGGGTTCTTGACGCCGATTCGGTTTGTGCTTTCGTCGAAGCGCAAGGCGGCTTGAGTAGTGGGACCACACGTCGGAAGCTTCTGTCGATGAGCTGTCTCGAGTTCTGTTCTCCCCCTTGCTTTGAGCTACATTGTATATTTCTTTTTATTCCTTCTTAGGAATCGACCTCTTTCATGCAGCTCGTAACCAGATCTGTAGAACCGCCCTCAACACAAAAAATTGTCATGTCCCCTCCTTTGTTACCATTTCCCATTAGTGAGTTCTTTTTATCACCTGCACGACGTTCCAGACCAGCCTCATCCCTGTATTTTCGTCTGCCCAACTATTTTTTTTTTCTTGTCCGCACTGAAATTGTCAATATGAGAGCTCAATTACCGTTTCAGCGACTGTGGCCTCAAGTGAAATCAACTTAACGACTCTGCATACCAAAGCGTAAGCTTTTTGGCCGATTTTTGGCGTGCGGAAACGACATCTGTGTTCCAACGATCGCTGCTTGGAGCAACGGGAAACCGTTTCGAGCTCGCTCGTGTGGGCAAGTTTTTTCTGTGGAATTTGTCAAAGTTGATTGAATGACGCAATTAATTTTTGAGTATTGGAGACTGACCACCCCTTCTAATTGAAAACTATTTTTGGTCCCTCCAAAACTTTTGGGGATCAAAAAAAGTGAAATTCACTGCAAGGTTGGCCTCAAGCAAAACCGAAGAGGGTTACTAATAACCATGATTGATCGTCCAGTGTGCATTCCTCTCGGCTCACTGGTGAATCTCAAAAAGGAGTCCCGCTCCGAAATCCAACAAATAAAACCGTTTTCAAGACAAATGGAAGCCTGTTTGACGCTAGGAATAAAAAGCGAGCAGCAGCAGACGATGTTCGAGGCGGATAATATTCGCACGCGGCGGTTCTCTACTCTTATTGCACTTCGCAGATTGAACGCAGAACCACACACACACACACACACACACACACACACACGCGCGCGCGCGCGCATACCGAGTTCGCGCCTTACCCCTTCCCAAGCCGCAAAGCTACAGGTCACGCACAAGACGGGGGTCAAGCACTTTCAAGCCCGTCAAAGAAGTACGCCGCCAATGCCCACTGTCCCCCGCACGTGATGTCCCGCTCTTCGAGGCACGGCGTCGAGCACTCGGACTCGTCGATGACCGGAAAGTCCGGGAGTTCCACCACCTTTGCGCACCAGCACTCGAGCCCGGCCTCGGTTGCCGACGTGTCGAAGCCGCGCGAGGCACAGTCGGCGACGCATTGCAGCGGGTTGAGGTGGAAGTTGGGGCTTTGGAACGGGAACAACCGGGTTGCCGAGTCGCGGAGGCAGCTGATGTAAAACGATCTTGATGGGTCGGCGGATTCCGGCTTGCGTGGATCTGTCCAGTCAATTTTTTTTTTTTTGGTTTTTTGTTTGTTTTGGTGGATGATATAGGGGCGAAAGGTTGGTTGGCTTCAAAAAATATGCGCTGTTTCCAAAGTTTTTCTTTTCATTCCGATGGACTTACACTTTGGGTCAGTCAACACTGCATATTACGGAAGGCATTAGTTAGAGGGCCAGAGTCACTACAGCAGCCAATGCGCCGAAACGAAACCACGCACTCACCAGGCGGAGTCCCAAAGTGGCGGAAAACCGACAGCGCCCACGATCCGCCGCACATGATGCTTGGGTCAGCCCAGCATGCGTAGTTACAGTTGTCCGGGGAAAGGAGCCTGAGCTCGGACCCTGACGGCGGCGACGTTGCGCAGTAGCACTCCCGCGCGGCCTCAGTTCCCGACAGGTCATACCCCATGGAGAAGCACAATTCAGTGCATTGGGACGGGGTAACTTCGAACGAGCTCTGCACGGGGAACACGCGGGAGTAGTAGTCGCGGAAGCAGCCCAGGTACTCGACGGCCGCTGCACATGCCCGGGGCGTGAAAGAAGGGCTTTCAGAAGGGCCAAGAGTATGCATTCACGGTCTTGGACTCACAGGTGGGTGACGGGGGTAATAGTCGAACTGGTAGGAGTGGGCGTGCCAGTGATGGCGGGCGTCGTGCCTGCCGGCTTGTTGGACCACAGGTACGCTGACAACGCCCACTGGCCCCCACACTTGATGTCCTGTGCGTCGAGGCAAGGCGTCGAGCACTCGGACTCGTCGATCCTCGGAAAGTCTCCGAGCTCCCACGAATGCGCGCACCAGCACTCGCCGCCCGCCTCGGTTCCCGAGATGTCAAAGTCGTGCAAGAAGCAGTCGGCGACGCATTGCAGCGGTAGGAGGTTCCGGTTGGGGCTCTCGTGCGGCAGAAACCGGGTTGCCGAGTCGCGGAGGCAGCCTATGTAAAACGACTCTGATTTGAGGGCAAAACCGGGCGCCCTCGGGTCTGTCCGTCAATTGTTGGTTTTTTTTGTTTTTGTTTTTTTCAGGTTTGGGGATAGCGGACGGACAGGTTGGTTTCATTAAGATTCTTCATTTCACGAAGCGTTCACAATGATGGACTTACACATTCCTGTCGACTCCGCTGCTCGCGGAATGCAACATTCAGGAAAACGGGAGAGAACAGGTGTCACTACAACAGTCAAAGCAGAGTAACGCAATTCACTTACCAGGCGGAGGAGTCCCAGAATGGCGGTAAACCGACAGCGCCCACGTTCCGCCGCACATCAAGCTCGGGTCAGCCGCGCATTGATAATCGCATTTGTCCGGGGAAATGAAGCTGAGCTTCGTCTTTGGCGACGATTCCGCGCAGAAGCACTCGTGCCCGACCTCCGTTCCCGACAGGTCATACCCCAAGGCAAAGCACTCGTCAGCGCAGTCGGACGGGGAGAGGTTAAAAATTGTCTGTATGGGGAACACGCGGGAGTCAAAATCGCGAACGCAGCCCAGGTACTCGATGGTAACTGCGTGCCGACCCCCGGTGTGAAAGGGTCAGACAGGGACAAGCGTACGCGGTCAGGGGCTCGGACTCACGGGTGGGCGAAGGGGTAGTTGTTGTCGACGATTCGTCTTGCGACGTACTCGTGGGCGCAGGTGAGTAGGACGAGGACACTGGCGGCTTGGCGGTGGGCGTGCCCATGATGGCGGGCGTCGTGCCAGTCGGCTCGTCAGGCACACGGTACGCCGACAGCGCCCACTGGCCCCCGCAATTGACGCTTGGTCGGTCAACGCACGGAGTCGAGCACTCGGACTCGTGGATCATTGGAAGGTCTCCGAGGTCCGCCGAATGCGCGCACCAGCACTCGGCCCCCGCCTCGGTTCCCGAGGTGTCGAAGCCCAGCGAGAGGCACTCGCCGGCGCATTGCAGTGGGTGGAGGATGTTGGGATTTTGGTACGAGAACAACCGGGTTTCCGAGTCGCGGAGACAGCCTATGTAAGAGGTTCCGGTGATACAAGGAAACCGGGAGCCTTCGGGGCTGTCCGTCCAAAGTTCGTTTTTTTTTTTGTTTTTTTTTTTGGAGGTGGTTTGCGGACGGGCTGGTTTCAGAAGATTGTCCGTATCTTAAAGGTTTTATGACGATGGCTTACACATCCTTTAACCTCCACCGAGCTCGCGGATGTGAACGCTCAGGTAAAGGGGGAGGGCGCAGTGTCATTACAAAAACCAAATCAAGAAACGAGCACGCACACCAGGCGCGGTCCCAAAGTGGCGATAAGCCGCATCGCCCACCTTCCACCGCACTGATAATCACAGTTGTCGGGGGAAAGGATACCGTCGCCAAGGTCTGTCTTTGGCGATAACTTTGCGCAGTTGCACTACCGCCTGACCTCCGGTCCAGACAGGTCATACCCCATGGAAAAGCACTCTTCAGCGCATCGGAAGGGGTCAATGCCCACACAAACGCTGCACAGGGAGGAGGGGGGGGGGGGGGGGCCCTTACGAGTTTTGGTTTCTGCGGGGGGGAACGACGACGGCATGCACGGCCGCAGGCACCGCCCCGAAGAAGATCGACGCGGCCGCTGCGGCTGCTGCTGCGACCGCGAGCCTGCTGCTGCGGCTGCTTCTGGCGACGAGCATTTCGGGCCTTCGAGGGAGGGCGTCGTTTTTTGGGGCCGCGTATCGGTGGAAATAATTGATGGAGCACAGCAACAAAAGAGGGATTAAATAGTAATTTTGCTTCTACTCGGTCTGCCTGTCTCTCTCTCTCTCTCTCTCTCTCCTCTCTCCTCTCTCTCTCCTCTCTCTCTCTCTCTCTCGCTGATCCACCCTCTTTTCTCTTTTTTTGTTCATCCCAGCTCTGTGATTTCGGGCATGTCCCATAATACGAAACAAATTTTTTTTTTTAGTTTGGCGCCGCCCCCGATCAACCTTTGCCTGGGCGTCGCGCGCAGGCGACAGCCACGGCCAGTGGAAAGACACACCCACAGAGACAACGCCTTAAAAGGAACCTTCCCATTTCTTTTCTCCTTTTTCAAAACGGAAATTTTTGGAGTCTGAAGACAAGGAGCGGTAAATCGTAAAAATCGATCTCCCGTTTTCCGCACGATCTGTCTCTCCCCCATGCACCACTGTGCGTCGACTTTGTCGGATAATATTGGCACGTAGGCGGTTCTCCGATCGCACTCCGCAAAACTCACACACATTTGTTGGCACCTCACCGCCCCCGAGAATTCAGAGCCAAATCCCTGCTCCCACCCAACGAAAGCCAACCCTAAACTGGCGACAAGAAGAAACACACACACACACACACACACACACACACACACACACACACACATTGCACACTAACGCCCTCGCGAAAAAATCACTCCGCCCTCCTGTAAAGCGTCAGCGTCCCACTGCCGCACATCAGTTCGGGCTGGTCAGGGCAAGGGATGGAGCAACTCCGCCACGTTGACACCGACGCCACCGTCCGCAGTAGCAGTCGCGCCCTAGCCTGGACGCGCAGCCCCCAACGCATAGGAGTGCCGTGAGGTAAGGTACTGGCTCTTGTGACGAAGCAACTGCGGGCGGAGCACCAGTCAGCAGCCTTGGGCTGCAGCGCGGTCGGAGTTGATGGGGCGTTACAAAAATTATGTTAAGAAGGCTCGGCTCGGACCTCGAGGGTCGGCTATAGTCTGGAGATATGAGAACAGAGAGAGAGAGAGACAGAGAGAGAGAGAGACAGAGAGAGAGAGAGAGACAGAGAGAGAGAGAGACAGAGAGAGAGAGAGACAGAGAGAGAGAGAGAGAGACAGAGAGAGAGAGAGAGAGAGAGAGAGAGAGAGAGAGAGAGAGAGAGAGAGAGAGAGAGAGAGAGAGAGAGAGAGAGAGAGAAGGCTGCCCCCGTCGTGTTGCGGCAACGACGGCCCATCGGCTGCCATAGGCCAACATTGTCGCAAACACATGGCCGCCGCTTTTGACGGAGGGACAGCCAAAGGCTGTCGTCATCGCAATTTGCTGGCTTGCTGAGCGCCCACCGCTGCAAGAACAAAAGAGGGAGAAAAGAAGGATGCCCACTGCTGGTGTCTGTAACTTGTTCCTGTATCCTCTCATTCAGGAGCTGAAGGAGCTGGAGGCTGGTGTGTGAGGACGACAGGCTGTCAAGCCTGTGACCTCAAATAAAAGAGTGTATACCCACTTTTTCACTGATAATTGTGAGGATTATCCACCTGTCTCGAAGCGCGTTATACACGCATTTTGCTTGGACTCTGCTGTATATATTATTATTTTATTATTACTGGTTGTCCACATAAGCCACCGACTGACACTTGTTGTCGCGCCTGCGTCACCTGTCACTATTATTATTTGTGCCATTATTATTATTATTATTCTGTACAATGGCTGCAGACCGACTGAGTCAGTGTTTGCTCAACTGCTGGCATGGGGCTTTCTTGCTCAGTGGTTAGAGCGCTCCCTACAATTGGGAAGGTGCCAAGTTTGAGACATGCCGACTGTTGGGCTGCAAAGTCCACCATGTCCAGCTAATAACCCCTCACTTTTGGAATGACTAAGGACTGAACCACTTCTGTGGGAGAAGTGCAAAGTCCAGATGCCCAGCTACCATGATGTAATGCATCATATGAGTGGTATGAGAAGACAGGGCTTTTCTTTCTCTTTCTGTTGATGCTTTTTACTTATTTTTTCAATTAGTATTTTCCTTTGTTGGGTTGCAGTCCCCTGGTGTGTGACAGAAGGCTGAAGTCCTCTTGGCCATCATGGCAGTGTACTGGGTTCAAGCCCCAGTGCACCTCACCATTCTGCATGCTGCTTAGGTTGGACTGGGTAGGAGCCACTTGGTGATGGAAGGATAGAGGGTAAATCTGGGGTGGTGCCTCTAGGTTCCTGTCAATACATCTTGTCAAATCCAGGTCTCTCAAGGTGATATGAATGAGCTGGCTGGTCAGGTACTGCTGCAGAAATGGTCTCTCAGGTATGCCCCCATCTCCCTGTGTGTTGGCTCCTGTGGCCTCTGGTGGGCCTGGTCTTCACTGGGTTCAGACCCTCTTTCTCTCAGATTAATGCCTGTGATGTCATGGTGCCACACTTGTGTGTGGGAGTGGGTTTTAACCTTCCTTGCTTCTAAGATAGGGGATTCCTCTGGCCTGGTGAGGCAGATGTCTGTGTCCTAGTAGGATGAAGCAAGAAGAGTCCCACTGTCTCCCACCCTGTGTGCCCCCTCCTTGGATTGAGTTGGAACCTCTCTTGGGAGTGAGACAATATGTGTCTGGTTCTGTTAAGTGGAAAACAGTTCTGGTTTGGTCCAACAGGCATCTCTGCACACTAATTGTTCCTTGTGTTTGCCCTTTGTGTCCAACCCCCTCCAACTTAGGGCTTGTCTTTGGCAGAGAGGGAGCTTGTGCTCCAAGGTGGTGGCTCCAACAGGTTGGGACCTGGCCACTTTCCTCCCCACTCTCTTGCCTTCCCCCTTGGCTTCTGCCTTGGGAAGGAGCTGGCACAGATTGTTTGGTGCTGCCTTAGGAACAAAGCAGGATCAGCAGGAGAAAACGCACAGGATCCAGGGCACTGGCATTCTGATGGAGCTTAGAGTCAATCATGAAGGAGTTTGGAAACACTATTGATTTATGCACCTTGTCATTCACAACACCTCCAAGCTCTTGCTATTTTTGTGGAAGGGAAATATTTTATCGGACAAAGGAAAATATATTCAGTCGGACAAGGGAGTGAACGACATCATGTATGATGAAGACTGGATTGAAATTGGAAATTCTTGAGCTTCACACTGTGGCCATGGCTGGTTACATAGCTTCCATTTTGCATCAGAAACCGATCTGTAGCTACCATTTTTAGCAAGGAGTGGGGATTGAAACCAAAGGCAAGAAAAATGGTGGTGGGAGCTCCTGTTTTTCAAGAATGGGAGTTGGGGAGGCCAGTTTTTGCCAAGGTGTTGGGGATTGAAACAAGAGGTAAGGAAAAATGGTGGTGGGAGCTTCCATTTTCCAAGAATGCGAGTTGGCAAACCACCTCAAGGTGGTCAGAGGGTGGATATTGGAGAAGGAGACAATCAACTTTATTTTGCTCTGATGGAAAGATGCTTCATTCACTATGAACAACGACGTTTCTTCGCTTTTCCACCACTACCCAAGACCTGCCACCACCAGTTTTGACTCTTCCAATCACACGTTTCACAAGCCTCATGTCAATAACAACTGTTTCTCCACATTCCAAAATCACTGGCAAGTGAAGTTTAGTCACAAGTTCTGACTGCAAATGAACTACTGCAACCATCACAGTCTCCATGTCTTCTGAATTCTCGTCGAAGTCCTCCTGTTGGCTGAGAGAAGCTGTCCGTAGTGTGTGAATTGCTTCATTTCAGGAGCAGTACTTTTGCGATGGGATTGAAGGTCGACAAGTTCAACATACTGTGTTGAAACTAGTCAACAACAAACCATAGAGGAGTGCCCAAGTACAAAAGAAAAACAGATCTTGAGATAAACTTGAGGAATGTTCCAGCGTGGTATGTAGGTTCCTCCGCAGCAGTGAGCTGAGAGAGCTGACTGTTTCCTCCAAGCTTTATGGTTTGACCCCCCCATAAATTGGAGCACCTCCTCAACAGCAAGCCACACTGCAATGAAATATCGATTATTGGATGAATCAACATTTTTGGCTTCCCCAAACGGTAGCAAGTTGAAGCAGTACTCCCACACAGACCGATCAAGTCCCTCAGACTGAAAGAATTCATTGAGTTTTACAACAACTTCAAGGAGGGACATGCTGATTGGGAAAAGCAAACATTAGTTCCAAAACAAAAAAAGTGAACTTGCACAAATGTGAGACTACGCCGAGGTCTCAGTGATAAAGTCTTGGGATTTTATTCGCAAAAACAAGCGTACCTGTCATAAAACTGCAAGGATCGGGACCCCTATTATTATTCCCGGTTCTTTAGTTTCCAAGGCGTTATCAAAGTGCATTTGCAGCTAACCTGTCTTTATTATTGGGCCTGCTTTTACTACTTTTGTCTTAACAGTTTCCGTTGCGCCAAGGTTTTTTTAACATATTTTCTTTTTCAGTGACTAACAGAGACTGCCTGACTGCCTAGGGATGGGGTGCCCGATAGGCCGTACCCCAAGCCCGCCTAATTTATTATTTATTTTTGGCACTTGTGCATACACACATAGGGTTGGGGGGGACTTAGAGCATTTGTGGTGGATGCTCCAAGTCAGGGGGGTTGACTTGTCAATTTTCTCTCTCTCTGTTTTTGGGCCATTTCTCTTTTTCCACTGTCTGTGACAAGGGGCGCTAGGTCGCGCCCTGTCCGTCCCGTCGCTATTAACCGCTCCTGTTGTATTTGAGATTAGGTTCCTGAGATAAAAACCCCTGTTTCCCTCTTCTCTCTCTTTATTCTGCGGTTGTGTTGCGCCCTCGGGAGTGTTATGAATCACCCTCTGGAAACCTCTGGAAATCTCTAGAACATTCCTTCATGGAACCTTCTGGAACCTTCTGGAACCTTCGTTGCTTTCCTGACTTGTCTTGTTGTCATTTGTATCATTGGTATCATTGTATTACTTATTGCTCTTTCTGGAACTTTCTTTTGGTCTTGACAAGGAAGACTCTCAAAAGGTATAAAAGGGGGATGGGGGACCTGTCCCATCCCTCAAGTGAATTATTGTTTCCAATACAATCATCACTTCTCTCAGTTCCTTGTCCTCCTTGTCCTGTCCTGCCCTGTTCCTGACAGGGAGTGCCCTTCTGTTTCCCCTTCGCATTGAGGAAATGGTGCGAACGCAGCAGTGGCGATCAGGCTTGCTGTCCTGGCAACCAGCAACGCAATGTTGAATGGCATCAGCGGTGGTGGTGAGATCTGCAGCCTGCTAGTGTCCATTGTGCTCTCTGGGGGCTGAGCACTGCTATTTAATGGTGGTGGTTGGGAAGTGATGATGGTGCAATTGTGATCGCAGGTGGTGGCAGTCATGATGGTGCGATCGCGAGGGGAGATCACAGGGGAGATCGCAGGTGGCAGCAGTGATGACGGTACAATCGCAATCGCAGGGGAGATCTCCTCTTCTGATGGTGCAATCGTGGTCGCAGGGGAGATCGCAGATGGCGGCAGTTATGATGGTGCGATTGCGATTGCAGCAGTGGCAACTGGGATCACTGTGCCAGCGGTTGGCGACGCACTGTTGATAGCATCAGCAGTGGTGGGGTGCTCTGCAGCATGGTAGTGTCCATTGTGCTCTCTGGAGGCTGACTGCTGCTATGTGCGATCGCGATCGCACCGTCTGCGCTGCTTGACATGTCAGCTGTGCTATTTCTCAAATTTTTCTTTGGGGGTTTATTTGGGGTGGTCCTTAAGGATGCAGAAAGTCCTTAACAACCATCCCAAAAATTAAGCAAGAACAAAAAAAAAATAATTAAAAAAGCCCCCTTAAAATACAGACAGACAGCGAGGTTGGTTCTTCTGTGATCAATATGGCGCCTGCAAAAGCGATCGTGAAAGCGATTTCAAGAGCAATCGGTAGAATGATTGCAAAAAAAAGTCGCTGGAGCGCAATTGCAAAAAAATATCACTTGAGCAATCGCAGAAAACTGATCAAAATGACGAACCGCCTGCGTGCGTGCACACGCACTCTCTCACTTGCTCTCTGACTCTCTCAGCGTCCTCTGTCTGTTTCCTTCCATTAAGCCCACTCAAATACACACACACCCTTACACACGCAAAAAGGTCCACTTATATTTTCTGACAGTCGCTTTATTTCAAAGAAAAGAAACCATTCCTCAACATGTCCCCCCAAGAAAACTCTCCTTTCACACGTTCCTTGTGGAGCGCAAGCACAAAAGGCAAGCATCCACAGTCCAAGTCTGAGGTTTTCGCTTTGACAAGTGCAATTTCTGAAAATCTCCTTGTGCTCACAAGGTATGAATCTGCAACAATGAATCTTCTGACCAGTGCAAGTCAAAAGCCACAGCTGTTGACTCCAAAGATCCTCATTCTTCTGAAAACAGTATAAATGGAAATGATTCAGAGGTTTGCGACGACTTTTTCTTTTCAACCCACTTTCATCGCCCTCAGTCATATGTTTCTGCCAAACCATCCAGCCAATCAGCTGGCAAAGAATCATCCAAAGATACGAAAGTGGTCAAAACTCTGACAACTTTCATGTGGGTTGATAAATTTCCATTTGTAAACTTTTGTGAACCTAATTTGCAAACAACAATTTCTTGTGCAAGCGAAAGGCGTAACATTCAGTTCAAGTTCCAAAAGCAGAAGAGGGTACTTCTGCTTCTGTGAGTTGTTTGCACATCTTTTTTTCTTTTTAGTAACACAATAGTGGAATGATTTAAGAGGAACTGCCAGGGTTAGGGTTCTATTCATTGATTTCTAAACTCGGTTGGCTGGAACTGCTTTCCATCTATGGAACAGCTGGGGAAACAAAAGCTCAGTTGCTCAGGCGGGTGGTATGTCTGTACTGACATTTTCTTGTCTCACAAATTGGTATGTTGTTCAGACCTCTCAGTCTTCAAATCAAGCAGAAGAAGTAAACCCAAAGCCATTGGCGTCCTCTTCAAACAGCAAGACAAAGGAAAAGTCCAAGTCTACTTCTGCAAGCAGGGTAAGAAGAGCTGCTGTCCAAATGTATCTAACGTTTGCAGTCAGTGAAACTCACAGAGCCAGTGTCAAAGCGGTCACTGGTTTTGCGAGAGAGTTTAGCATCTGCGAGCCATATGGGAAGGGAAATGGAAGAGGACCTGACGATGACAGGATCCTGCAGTCTCAGCTCCAGCTCGATGAATCTCTGACTGTGGACAAGGATATGGATGTTGATGAATATTCTGAGGCAAGTCACTGGCACCTGTGCTCATGGCAAGCTAATGCAAGGCTGTGCTGCAGCAAGAATGTGCAGGGTGAAAGGGTGTGGTTGGCGAAGAAACTGGAAAAGTGAGTGTCGCTAAATGCACAGATGATGGATACCGAGTATGCAGCTTCACAGAAACCAGGTTGGAAGTCAAAAGGAAAGGCAAGGCTTCAAGAAGAGACATCCAAGTCTGACTCTTTCAGTCTTCTGGACCCTGAAGAAGTGTGTCGATTTCATTTGTCACTCTCTGTGCATAACAACCCTTCAAGGCATCAACAGAGTTTCCAGGCGTTGCTCCTCTCATGCCAACTGACGTCTATATCTCCCAGGGGCTGTACAGACTGACTGCACGAACAAGAGCGACACTGAATGAAGTGGTTAGTGGTGTTATGAATCACCCTCTGGAAACCTCTGGAACCTTCTAGAACATTCCTTCATGGAACCTTCTGGAACCTTCTGGAACCTTCTAGAACATTCCTTCATGGAACCTTGTGGAACCTTCTGGAACCTTCTTTGCTTTCCTGACTTGTCTTGTTGTCATTGGTATCATTGGTATCATTGCATTACTAATTGCTCTTTCTGGAACTTTCTTGGAGTCTTGACAAGGAAGACTCTCAAAAGGTATAAAAGGGGGATGGGGGACCTGTCCCATCCCTCAAGTGAATTATTGTTTCCAATACAATCATCACTCCTCTCAGTTCCTTGTCTGCCTTGTCCTGTCCTGCCCTGTTCCTGACATCATAATTCACTTCACCCTCTCCCACTACTCTCTGCCATCATGTCTGACCCAAACAACACCTTCCCTGATGCAACTGCCTTCCAAGCCTTGATGGACCAATTACAAGCCCTCTCAAGACAGACACACCAACTTCAAGAACAAGTCCTTCACCAGCAGCACCAGCTTCAACAACAACTTCACCAACAAGAACATCAAGCTCTTCCCCTGCCTCAAGCCAACCAAGCAAGAGAGCCCAAGGTTCCCAGCCCTGACAAGTTCACTGGGCTGGCCAAAGACCTTAGGAACTTCATGGCCACTGTGGAGAATGTCATCCTTCTCCAACCTTCAAGATTTCCCAGTGAGCAAGTCAAGGTTCTTTTCACAAGCACCCTCCTGTCTGGTCAAGCTCAATCATGGTACAGATCTCTCCCAAGCACACCCACCACCCTGCAAGAGCTCTGGGAGGGGCTGGAAGCTACCTTTGGTGACCCCTACGCATCTTGGACAGCAAGATCCAAGCTCAAGCATATCAAGCAAGGAAAGCAATCTTGTGTGGCCTACACCAACCAATTCAAGCAACTAGCCAGAGACTCTGGATACAATGATGCAGCTCTGATGGAGCTGTACCATGATGGTCTCCATGAGTCCATCCAAGACATGCTCTCCCAGTCTCTGCACATCCCTGAGACCTTGGAAGAGTACATTCTCCTTGCCATCAAGATTGACAACAGACTCTACTCCAAGAGGCTGAAGCAAAGACAAGTAGGAACTACATCAAGACCTACCCCAGTCCCTCAAGCTCTTACAGTTCCTGAACCCATGCAAGTGGATGCAGTTGAGACACTTCCTAAGGGTCCTCTGAGCCAAGAGGAGAAAACAAGGAGGGCCCAGCAGGGACTGTGTTTCTACTGTGGCTCCAAGGAGCATGCTGTCAAGGACTGCCCAAGGAAGAAGCACCCAAACTCCCAGGTCCAGGCTCACTGAGGGGCAATTCCCTGGACCCTCCTCCAAGCTGCCCCTGTTTCATCACCACCACCAGCACCACAAACACCTCAGATTCCAAGCCCCACCAACTCACCATGGATGTCAAGATTCAACTCTCACCCAAGTCAACCATCACAACCAAGGCCCTTATAGACTCTGGATCATCCTGCAACATCATTGATGCCACCCTTGCCAAGTCTTGTGCCATTCCTACGATCAAGAAATCCACACCCCTCAAGGTCCACTTTGCCAATCATGCTCTGTTCAAGGAAATCAGCCATGAAACCAAGCTAAACCTCCACATCCAAGACTTTCCACCATCCATGGTCAATCTGGAAGTATTGGATCTTGGCTCACCCACATTCTCTGTCATCCTGGGATTACCATGGCTGCAAACCCAGAACCCTGCCATTGATTGGGTCACTGGTCAAGTCCAACCTCCACCAATTGGAACAGTCACCCAAAACTCAAGTCAAGCCCCCAAGTCTCATGCTCTCAAGCCCTTGATTCAAGATTCACAGCCAGCCAAGACTCAAGTTCCACAGTTCACAGTTCACAGTCAAGATTCAAGTAGAGCTCATAGAGCTCACAGTCATGGCCATGACTCTTGTTCACAGAACCCACAGTCAAAGATTCAAGTACCACAGTTCACAGTCCACATTCAAGATTCAAGTTCCACAGCTCACAGTCTTTGCCAAGAACAGAACTCTCAGTCAAAGATTCAAGAATCACAGTTCCCAGTCAAGAATTCAAGCCCCACTGCTGAGGAGCACAACAACCTGGACCCATCAGACCTTTTGCTGGCATCCAAGCTACCAAAAGAATATCTCCCTTATGCTGATGTGTTTTCCAAGACCAAGGCAGACCTGCTACCAGCTCAGAGGCCTTATGACTGTGAAATCCCACTCAAGGATGAAACTTGCAGCCCACCTTTCAAGCCACTGTACCACCTCTCTCCACCAGAAGCCAAGGCCCTCCAAGAATACATTGAAGAAATGCTGAACAAGGGATTCATCCAACCTTCCAAGTCACCAGCTGGAGCTCCCATCTTTTTTGTCAAGAAGAAGGATGGGGGACTGAGACCCTGTGTGGACTACAGAGATCTCAATGAGATGACAGTCAAGAACCGCTATCCACTGCCTCTCATCTCTGAATTACTGGACAAACTGAGCCATGCAAGGATATTTTCCAAGATTGACCTCAGAGGTGCCTACAATTTGGTCAGAATTAAGCCCCAGGATCAATGGAAGACTGCCTTCAGATGCAAATACGGTCACTTTGAGTACTTGGTCATGCCCTTTGGACTTACCAATGCTCCAGCTATTTTCCAAGGCATGATGAATGACATCTTCAGGGATATTCTGGACCTTTTTGTCATTGTCTACCTGGATGATATCCTGGTATTTTCATCTGACACTGCAAGCCATATGGGACATGTCAAGACTGTCTTGGAGAGACTCAGACAGCATCACCTCTATGCAAAGCTGGAGAAGTGTGAATTCCACAAGACCTCCATTGAGTTTTTGGGGTTCATTGTGTCTGACAAAGGGATCTCCATGGCACCAGACAAGATCCAAACTATTCTTGAATGGAAGGCTCCAAATTCCATCAAGGATGTTCAAAGCTTCCTTGGATTTTGCAACTTCTACAGAACCTTCATTGCCAACTATTCTGCCATAGCCAAGCCTCTCACTGATCTCACCAAGAAGACCACCAAGTTTGAATGGACCCCAGCAGCAGAGCAAGCCTGGCTAGCTCTTAAGACAGCAACCACAAGTGCACCACTCCTTAAGCATGTGGATCCCTTGCTTCCCTTCACCTTGGAAACTGATGCCTCAGACTATGCCCTTGGCGCTGTTCTGTCCCAGCCAAGCTCTCAGGACCCCTCTGCTCCTCTGCATCCAGTGGCATATTACTCCAGGAAGCTGAACAGTGCTGAGTGTAACTACACAGTCCATGACAAGGAGTTGCTTGCAATTGTGGAAGCATTCAAATTCTGGAGACACTACTTGGCTGGTTCTAAAGGCATCTCTGTCTATTCTGATCACAAGAACCTCACCTTCTTCAGGGCAAGGAGGTTGCTCAAGCAGAGGCATGCCAGGTGGGCTGAACTGCTCTCTGAGTATGACTTTAAGCTGTGCTATTCTCCTGGCCACCTTAACACTGTGGCTGATGCCCTGTCAAGAAGAACAGACCTTGCACCTGAAGGGGGAGATGGTTTCACCCCACCATCCAAGACACACCTTTCATTGCTTCCTGACAGTGTGTGGGCCAATGCTATTTCCAAGGACCCCAAGCCTCACAAGATTCAAATCAGCCAAGAAGAGGAAAAACTTGAGATACTCAAGACAAGGCATGATGCAGCAACAGCTGGACACCCAGGAGAGCACAAGACATATGAGCTTGTTTCCAGAGACTTCTACTGGCCAGGCATGAGGAAGTACATCAAGAACTATGTCAGCAGCTGTGAAACCTGTCAAAGAAACAAATCCAGCAGACACAAGCCCTATGGACT
Organism: Zopfochytrium polystomum; assembly: GCA_025765615.1. Taxonomy (NCBI): domain Eukaryota; kingdom Fungi; phylum Chytridiomycota; class Chytridiomycetes; order Chytridiales; family Chytridiaceae; genus Zopfochytrium; species Zopfochytrium polystomum. Next base: position 29,766 of record JAIVFJ010000206.1, on the reverse strand, counting down.
TCTGGAGCCCCTCCCAATTGCCATCAGCCCTTGGTCATCAATATCCATGGACTTCATTGTGAAACTGCCCCCATCCCATGGATTTGACTCTATCCTTGTTGTCATCTGCAGAAGGACAAAGTTGGCCCATTTCATCCCCTGCACTGAGAATATAGATGCACAAGGAACAGCAGACCTGTTTTTGCAGCACATATTCAGGCTCCATGGGCTGCCTCAGTCAATCATCAGTGACAGAGGACCACAGTTCAGATCTCAATTTTGGAAAGCACTCACAGCAGCCCTTGGAATCAAGTCTCAACTGTCAACTGCTTATCACCCTCAGACTGATGGACAAACAGAAAGAACAAACCAGACTCTGGAGCAGTATTTGAGGTGCTATGTCAGCTATCAACAGGATGATTGGCCCACCCTCCTTCCACTGGCAGAATTTGCTCTCAACAATTCTCTCCACTCAAGCACCCAGCTATCTCCTTTCTTTGCAACCTATGGCTTCAATCCAAGAGGAGATCTTCTGGGACAAGAGACCCTATCCAATGTCCAAGCTCCTGCTGCGGCTTCACACTTACATAAGCTCAAGATCATCAGCACCTTCCTGGACTCCACCCTGAAGCAAGCCCAAGAAGATGCCTCAAGATTTGCCAACACTCACAGAATGGACCATGACCTTGCTGTGGGTCAGCAAGTTTGGCTTCTGAGGAAGAACTTGCAGACCAAAAGACCAAGTCCCAAGCTAGACAACCTCAAGTTGGGTCCTTTCAAGATCTTGGAGCAAATCAATCCAGTCACCTTCAAGCTGGATCTCCCTGCATCCATGAAGATCCACCCAGTTTTCCATGTCAGCCTTTTAGAGAAGTTTGTGGCCAATTCCATTCCAGGCAGAGTTGTTCCTCCTCCTCCTCCAGTTGAGGTAGAAGGTGAAGAGGAATTTGAGGTTGAACAAATCTTGGATGCCAAGTGGTTTGGAAGAACACTCAAGTTCCTTGTTAAGTGGAAAGGTTACTCAGATGCTGACAACACCTGGGAGCCTGAGTCAAACCTCACTCACTGCCAAGACCTTCTGCTCGAGTTCAAGACCAGGTACCCCACCAAGTTGCAGAAGAGGCCTAAAAGGGGGAGATGATGTTATGAATCACCCTCTGGAAACCTCTGGAACCTTCTAGAACATTCCTTCATGGAACCTTCTGGAACCTTCTGGAACCTTCTAGAACATTCCTTCATGGAACCTTGTGGAACCTTCTGGAACCTTCTTTGCTTTCCTGACTTGTCTTGTTGTCATTGGTATCATTGGTATCATTGCATTACTAATTGCTCTTTCTGGAACTTTCTTGGAGTCTTGACAAGGAAGACTCTCAAAAGGTATAAAAGGGGGATGGGGGACCTGTCCCATCCCTCAAGTGAATTATTGTTTCCAATACAATCATCACTCCTCTCAGTTCCTTGTCTGCCTTGTCCTGTCCTGCCCTGTTCCTGACAAGTGGACTGTGGTCCAGTAGGGGTATGTAGAATGGCAGAATATCAATAAATGGATTAAGACAATTCGATTTCCGACAATTCTGAGCCATGGCTAAAGGAGAGGTAGAACTGGGACCCCATCCATGGGCCTTCTCGTAAATCTGGCAGATTTAACCATGATGTCAACATCCCAGAAAAATGGAGCTGCAGAGCCCATTGTGTTGGTATCTCCAGCTACCATTTTACATGAAAATGGGAGCCAGGGCAACAAGAAAAATGGGATCTCAAACACCCAAATCAATGAGAAATAGTATCCCTGAATCGAAAATGGAACCCACGACTACCAGTAAGAACAAATCAAAAAATGGTAGCTGGGGATCCAGAGCCATGGGCCACAGTGTCAATCCCCTCAAGCATTGTTGGCAAGCTTCTGATATCCACAAATCCAAGTTGTCCTATTTGGGGGAGATGATGCTGGCCTTGATCTTGTTTGTTGGGCCAGCACAGCTGGATAAGAAGCTCCCTAAGGTATACTATACACACTTTCTTGAATTCTCAGAGTTCGTTCATCATTGCCTTCAGTGCCCAAGTACCATTGAAGACTTGGATTGTTTGAGAAATGGGTTTGCCTCTTGGGTAAAGGATTTTGAATGGCAAGGCACTGATAGGGTCATACTTTCCTGTAAAAACTATACAATGTGTTATACCAAATCATAGCAAAGTAAGAGCTGAGAACCAACATTACGAGCAACACGTATGTGAGATACATGAGAATCTCATAGCTCACAGCTCGATGCCTGCCCCAACACCCCGGCACGAACCAGAAAGCATGTTGTCGGCGCTGCGAGGGTATTCCACACTGCAGCCTTGTTGGACGTGAACTGGTCAGCGGCGGTCTGGCCGCACGGCGCTGGGACTTCCAGTGACAAAGAAGTGGGAGCGCAAAAGGTAGGACCGCAAAGCCGCAGTTGGAAGAAATGGATCTGACGGCGCAAGTCAATCCGACGAGTCCGTATTGGAAAAAGACAGTGATCGAGCGAGTGCTTCGCCAAAGGCGCGAAAACACACTGGGAGGGGGATCGGACGAGAAGGCCGAACGTGTCACAAAACTGTCATTGGTCAATTGTTCGACTGCAATTAGATCGCCTCTGTCTCTTTTGTCAATGTCCTTCTGTCTGTCTTTCCGACTGCTCTCTGTCGGTTGCTCTGTCTCTCTTCTGCCTCTCAAATTAGCCCACCCATCATCCAAACTGAGTCATCGATCGTGGCCCTTGGGCCAAAAAAGGAGAACTCTCCCGAACAGAAACACTGTTCGATCCCTTCATGAATGAATGACAAACCAGCACAACTAAAAAATAAAAAATAAAAAATAAAAAATAAAATAAAATAAAATAAAAAAAATAAAAATAAAAAATAAAACAAGCCCCACACACCCATCTTCCCTCCCCAACGATGTCCCCAACCGACGACAACGCCCCGACAGCGACGGCTACAACAGACGGCCCCGGCGGGACCGAAGGCGGAGTAGAGGGCGACAGCGCTGTTGGCGGCCAGGACGGCGACGACGTCCTTCACATCCTACCTGTTCCCGACACGGTGCGCGGCGCTACCCTCTTCGCAGCAAAGAGCGATGGGGAAGAGCACGACGAGGCAGAAGAAGAAGAGAAAGAGGAATTGGGGAAAGATGAAGCGCAAGGGGGTGGGGGAGAAGGTGGGGGAGGAACAGTAGTAGGAGGAGGTGGAGGAAGACAAGGTCAAGGAGCAAGGGCGATGGTAAAAGGTGTGGGCATGTAAGTGGTCAAGATGCTTGAGGACGATTCTTACTTTCCGCTGCGTTTTCCACAATCCCACCAAACCCAACCCAACCCAACCCCTCCCAACTCGAAAAGGGAAAGATCAGCTTTTACCCGGACCGGGGCTGATCGACAGACCAGAGAAGCACCGTCAGAAGCGGAAGCAAGTTGCCGACACCGATAATGAACAACATACCTTGTTGTCGACGGCTACTTACCCGAATTCGTCACTTGCATCAGCCAACGAAACAAAAAGGGACCAGACGGAAGAGCTTGAGGCACGAGCCTCTCAGCTTCGCAAAAGCCCCGAAGGAGGATCTGCGCGCACGGACAGTCGGAACGACGGTAACTCCTTCCCCTTTCCCTGGCTTTCCTTCTTTACTGTTACTTTTTCGAAGAAATGGAGCAAAGTAACTAAAATGTCCAACGGGCGTTCGACAACATTTCTACCGCATTTTTTCATTCCCCAGCTGAAGAAAGCTCAAGTTCAATTGGCGAGACCGATTCGGTCATGATCAGTCGGATTGGAAAGGTGATTAAGAGCTGAGGAGCTTCCCCGGACTGCTCGAAACATACTCTCCCGATCTCCACTTCCACCCGAAATCGACCGGGCGCGATTGGCGAATACTCCTTTGATGCTCATACGCACATACTCCGTCGTCCAGCAGTAAGACATCGCCGCCTTTCATAACCTCTCGTTTCTCTTTTTCGCTCCTCCTGCAAAAAAAAAAAAAACCGACCCCAAACAACAACGAAAAAAAAAAAAAAAACAAAAAAATACAACAAACTAAACTGCAGATCCAAGACTCGACGGCCCAAGCCGCAAAACTGGTCCACGACATGGTCGCAGACCACGCGGGCCTCGAGCCGGGCGACCCGCGCCGCCAAACCGTCGAGCAAGTCGCCCTCCTCATGGCCCAGGTCACACACAGCGTCGACGCTATGGCCGAGCAATGGGATGACCTGCAGCAGCTGAGGGAGAGCAGGTCGAAGAGGAAGAGCGAGTATTGAACGCAAGGCCTCAGGTCGGGTGGGAAGGTCTTTCTCCATTTCGGCCTTCGGACCCGGGCCATTCACAACTTTTTTTTTTTTTTTTTTTTTTTCTTCTTTTGGTTTGGTTGTTCTTTTGGCGCTTTGTTGAAGCGCTCTTTCGCTTGTGTCGGCCGATAGACTGGGCTCATTGAAGGTAGGGGGTGGAGATGAACTTTGGGGAAATCGGGTGCAAATAGATTTTTCGACGGTACCGGGGGAGAGGGGGGTTGGTAGTTTGGCTCAGGAACGATTCATTTTTTTTTGCTCGGCCTTGACAAGACGAGACGCCCTTTTGATCCCAAACAGTGGCTCGTGAAATGCTGCTGAATTTTGCAGAGCGAGCGTTTTGGAAATTCCAACTCGTCATTGGCAATTGGATTCTTTCTGCCATGTCAACACAGCGATGGATAACTTGCGGAAAAACCGAAAATTCCAATTAGAAAACCGGCTTCCACCAGGTAGAAATCAATTATTTCCCCGGATTCGATATGTGCTGGAGTCGACGTTCGGCGGGTTAATTTGCTCACAGCTCAAAAACGCGGCTACCCGATCGCTATCCGTGGTCAATTTGGCTGTTCCGTCTGATTGACTGTTTCCTGCGATTTTTATTCACTTTGTATGTTACGCCCCGCAACGTCACCCCTTTAAAACACCACCCAACACCACCACCAACAGCCCAACTCGTGGCAGCCGCCACATGTCACTAATACCAATTCTCCCTGCCGCATCTTCCCAGTTGCCCCGATCAATAGTTTCCCCCCCAACCCCCCTACTGCTGTTGCTCCCCGCCGCCAGCCACGCATGGTGCACTGCAATCGTAAACCCCGATGCTGCTGCGTCGACGGCTCCCAAGGGAAAGATACGCGGCCGCCCCCGCACTGTTGTACATCACAAATGTGATTGTGTTCTGCCGGTTCGCAAGGATCCCGATCCCGCTGGCTCACCCGGGGCTCCGGAGACTGATCCCCGCTATGCCGACATATTAGGGGTGGTCAAACCCCTTCCCCGCACGGACTGGCTTACAGTGAATTTCATATTCCTTGAGATTTTGGGGCTGAAAAAAAATGTTTAGGGGGGAGCAAAAAAAGTTTTCGACTGGGGGGGTGGTCGGCCTCCATTTCAGGGTGGTCCGTCTCCAATAGTGAAAAGTTTTTTTTTTCCCTCCACCAAACTTTTTTTTTGCTGCCTCAAAATCTCAAGGTATATGAAATTGACAGTAAAACGAAATGGATTCCGCTTTGCACTGTTTTTTTATTTTGTTTCCAACGAAATGAAAGTTGGTGGTCAAACCTGGCATGGCGATGGATATGGATATGGAAAAGGGGAGAGAGGATGAGAGGCAGACTGAGATTATTGGAAAGATTTTCCGTGTGCAGCAACCTTCCAAAAATGGGAAACTGCAAAACATGATAAAAAATTTGAGTGTTCTGTTTCCAACGCTGGATTGCAACGAAAGTCTTTCCAACGAAAGCTCCTCGCGAGGAGCTTTCAGCAAAAGAAATGTTTTGATGGGTCCAAAAAGGCAGTTTGCAACGGTGGTGGAAAAATTGTGCAACGTTTTGTTTGTCTGTTCCCAACAAAAAAGAGGGGGGTTTGACCACCCCTAAATGCTGAGCCCAGGGTATCTCCGTGGTGATGACTCCGTCAAAAGGGAGCAGTGCGCCTACAACGGTGCTCTACCGCGAGTTTAAAAGACTTGGTTGACGAGAAGCTGGTTTGTTCGGATCGGTGAAAGGGATCCGAAATCGAAACAAAAAGAAACGGGAGGGAGAGCAAATGCGAAAAGTCACTCAGCAGGGATGGGAGCACGTGGTCATCAATGTGCACCCATCCGGCAGGTCGGCGATGCGCATACGCAGCCAAACGGTGACTACTGCCAGTCGTCATCGCCTCAAACCAGACTGATTGAGCAAGGGGATAATTCATGGCTGTTTGGTTAATGATTGAGTTCACCATGCGGGAGGATTCTTGCCAAATGAAAAGGTAACTGACGTGGCGGACGGGAGTGAGATTCTGGGGCAGAAGAAAAAAAAAGAAGAAAAAAAAGAAAAAAACAACCTGTTTGCCAGAATGACCAAACACAATCCGAGACAATCCGCTCCGCTCGCTATTCAGGTGCAGATTGCCTGCGGACTCTTTTTTTTTTCTTTTTTTCTTTTTTCTTTCGGCTGGTGCACGCCCCATTGTGCCGAAATGCGAGAAATAGCAGCACACGGATGATATCAAGGGTGACATCTGCCAGTGGATCTTTGGAGCTTCGCGCGTAAAGCAAGGCTTGCAGTCCCTACGAGTAGAATTTTGTCCCGATTAGTTCAGAATAGAATTGATCATGATCGTGCTTCTCCATAAACAAAGATTGATCGGGAAGTATGGTGACTTCGACTAATCGAAGGCTACACACCAGCACTGCCCATCATTTTAAATTCCACTTAGTTCATTCACAGTTGCTGTGGCGAATTGAGATTGGCCAATTGTGAGACCACACCAAGGTCTCAGTCATGAAGTCTGGGGATTTTATTTGCGAAACAAGCATACCCGTTGTAAAACTGCAATCCCCTATAATTATTCCCAGTTCTTTTGTTTCCAAGGCATTATGAAGGTATTTGCAGCTAAAACAGCCTTCTTATTGGGACAACATTTTCTACTTTTATCTTTCCAGTTTCTGTCGTGCCACAGCTTCCCAACATCTTTTCTTCTTTGGGACTAACAGGGACTTCTTGACTATAGGGGGATGGGGTGCCTGTGTTGTTGGAACCAGCTGGCGCCGTGTGACACAGGCTTCACACGAAGAGTCCAATTAACGAACTAGAATATATGGCGACTTATTGTTACCATAGGAAGGCTAAGTCGCCTCCACGGACTTACTGAAAAGGCACGCTCTCCGGCTCAACACCAGGCAAAAGCATAACACTGGCAGGGATTCGAACCCCAGCGTTTTTCCAGGGACAGCGAATGGATGGGATAAAGGTGCTCCACACCTATCCCCTGCAGTCACTTCCACCAAGCCAAGATTCCTTTATAAGATGACTGGGCCACCCTGAGACAACCATTCTGTCTATAGCCCCAGTCACCAATGTCACCCCTTCATGGCAACATAAGACAAATCTGCCAGATATAAATAGCCCACCTAGATAGTCAGGAAAGAGCTTCGCACTTCACAACTAGCTACGACCCTGTACACTCCGTTAAAAGACAAAGTTACTCACTGTCTCTCGTTGCACTCCAAATCAAAATCACAACAGACCAAGCAAACCTGTCCTTAAACGGCAAGGATCCGGTCCCCTTTTTTATTATTCCCCGTTCTTTAGTTTCCAAGCCATTATCAAAGTATATTAGCAGGTAAAAAAGCTTTATTATTGAAATAACTTTTACTACTTTTGTCTTTCTAGTTTCGGTTGTGCCAGGTTTTCCCAACATCTTTCTTTTTCGCATAGGGAGGGGTGCCTGACAGGCCATACCCCACCCTAATCATCAGAATTTTGGGAGGGAACTAATTGCAAATACCTGGGTTACTTGGAGGCGTTTGTACAGAGACACCAAAGTGAATTCGTTTCAGATATATATACTCGTTTTGCTTCTTCGTTCTGACAACCTATTACAGAAAAGAAAAAGTTGTGAGTTCCTTTCGGATTTGCATCACTGGAGATGCTCTTTGCGCGCAAACCCACCGGATCGACGGTGGAATGAGCAACTAACTCTCCTCTTCCTTCCTCCGGGGCGAGACAGGCGCGCCATCCAACTCGCAATATTTTTGCCCCGAATAAAATTGTTCCATACCGGGAAGTGAACGACAAAAAAAAAAAAAACAATGTGTGGCTTGACCACGCTGTCTTGCTCGCAAAACAAAGGAGAGAGAGAGAGAGAGAGAGAGAGAGACGCGGTCACTACAAAAAACCATCACAGGTGCTGCTGACAAGACAACAACGACTACCACAACAAGAAATGGCCGCCGCCAGCAACCGCACAGTCGAGCTAGGCCCGTGCGTGGGCATCGTCGACTCGGCCGGCGTGCTTAACTGCGACGACGGCGCCGGCGGTACGACCGTCTGCAAGACGGGCCTCGCGCCGGGAAGCATCTGCTTCTACGGCGGGAACCGGCCCGACACCTGCAATAACTGCTTCTCGCCGGCGGAGACACTCCTCTGGACTCGCTCGCCCGACACCATCGGCTGCCACATCGCACCCGCCATCTACCCCCGCTGGCAAGCTCTACCCGTTCCTTCTCGCCCTCACCGCCGCCTACTGCGCCGCTAACGCCGTCGCATTTATTGCTGTCCCGATCGTCCGCCGCGTCCGCCACGCCCGCCGCTTCCGTCACCCCCTCCGCACCGCCGCTGCCTTTACTGCAACAACCACCCCACAGCCCGTCGCTACCCTCGCGCCCCTCACCGACCACATCCTCGCCGAGGTCATCCCCTTCATCTTCACCGCCGGCGCAACCGGCGCCGCCCTCGCCATCCTCTTCATCTACGTAAGCAGCTTTTCCCTGGATTTCCTTTACGGCACCTGCACCCTGCACGAGTCGATGGAAGGCTCAAAGTTCATCGTCTTTTGGATGATCGGTGTCGCGCTCTTCCTTGTCTCGCTGTGTAATACCTGCTGCTGCGGCGGCCCCGTCTTGAGGACGCTCTTCACCGCCGAGCGCGCCGACGACGTCCACGCCTGGGCTGCCGCGTGGGCCGCCAATCTGAGGACGCAGGGCGCGGAGGACCCGTGGGCGTTATGGCCCACCGGCGGGGTCGGTGGTCCCGCGGCGTCCATCCCGCTGGCAGCCCTCGGCCCCAGCGGGAAGGGCCTGCCGCCGGCGACCGCGACGGCGCCATTCACGGTGGAGCTCGAGATCCTCGAGGGCCGGCTGCCCGCGCCGCTGACGCTGGTCTACGCCACGGCAGTGTTCCCCGACGGCGCGGTAATCGACCGCACCGAGATGCTGCTGACGGCCGCGAGCGAGTGGAAGTGGCGCGCCGGGAACACGCTTGCTGGCGTCGTGGGCTTGCGGTATATCTTTGAGGCGGTCGCAAAGATGCGGTGGGCAAGGGTCAGGGCGGTCGTGCGGTTCCGCTAACATGTGGGATGGGGCATTTTGTTTTTTTTTTCTTTAGCGTTTTTCCAACCGGTGAAATGCTTCTGTGTACATCGAAGTTTTCCTTGAAAAGAATTTACGCCGAATTCCAAAAACAAACACAAATATCATCGTCTTGCTAAGTATGTGCTTACTGCTATTAATGATCATGAAATGAATTTGGAGTCTTCATCTGATATGCGTGTGGCAACAGCGAAAGCAGTCACAGATGCATTTTCGAGTCTTTGGACTCTTGATTCAGCAGAAAGATTCATTTCAAAAATCCATGCACTGTTTGGAAGCAGTAAGTGCTGCTCGAGCGACTCGGTGTGCTGAACAAATGGAAACTTCCACGATGCAAATGGCAAGACTGATAAGAGATGCGACACTGTCATCAAATTTATGAAAAACTAAATGTCGCCGTGTTAACACCCCCGCCGCCAAGTCTCACTTTTTAGCGTTAACCCGTTGCACACCGAACAGGCAAAAATACTATTTTTTCCGATTCATTTGTCTACTTCGCCTCTCTTCTCCTCTCCGGAGTTCTGCCGTTCGTTTTGCCGGTTCGGAGCAAGGTCCCTTCCGCTTATCGCTGGGCACCTCATCCGGCAATTCCGAGCCCCCGTTGAGAGAAACGATGTTTACACTCGACAGTTGGGGTTGCAATTATTATTTATTACAGCGATATAAAACTTTGGGCCGCACCTGTTTTTGCAGTTCAAACGCAATGCAATTGCAGCTCCTTTTGCAAAAGAATTTAAAAAACAAGAAAGGAAGAGAATAAAATTATGGAAACAAAGGAAATAATGAGAAAATGTGAAGAACCAAAGTTTTAAGGATATTGCTGTAATCGAATGACAGCGTCTCGTCAACCAAAATTCCGCTGTTGCTGTCCACAAACTGGAGCAGTGACCAGTGAAGGATTCCTTCATTGGTGTCACGTTCTCACGAGTATGAAGTACTAATTGTACAATGAAGGTTTATGCCCCTTAAGAGGCAAAGACCAATTAACGCTCCTCCGTGCAACAAGCAGCAAGAGAAATGACCCAGTCACATCGAAAGAGCATTTTTCAAATCGATAATGCGATACCAATAAATGTCGCAACATCTGTGTCGCGACACTGACCTAAGTGATGGCGACATGCTATGTGCACGTTATCGAGACAACCTCACAACTAGATAATGATGCGCCGGACCATTACCACTCAGCTAAACGACATAACATCGATAGGACGGGGTATCGTATCAATTTGAAACCCTATTCGCCTTTGAATCCATTGGCTCTACAAGCGGGCTTACTTTTGTCAATTTTTGAAGTGGAAGGTGAATCGATGCACAATGCACCAATTGCCTCTGAATGAGATTCGCTCCTTTTTTATTGCGTTTATTCACAGAAATAATTCCTCAACTACGGTTTTTGGGACAATCACCGGAATTGACTCATAAACGTTCCAAAGTGACTTGAGTTTCATTGCAGCAATCCGACTTGACCGATTCAGTTCCAGTTGTGTTTGCTAGCCGACTTTGAAGAGTGGTTTGGCTGCCGTCAGGCGAGGAGAGATGGTGGTACTGTGAGACTGCGGCAGGTAGTATTAGTATATTCAGCCTATAGGTTCGTCGGCGTAGATTTTTGAGCTCACCATAAAAAATTCGAATGGAATTGGGGGGATGCAACGAGGCGCAACACCCCCTCTCAATTTATCCTTGTCTTCTGTACGGCCTAAAGTTGCGACAAAGTGACAAACACTCAACTCAGACCTTCCGACAAACCCAGAGACAAGACTGGAGATCCCAACACCATGGCTGCGCACCAGCCGGAGCTCGTGTGTTGCTTCCCTGATCATTGCAGATAAAAACTTTTTTTGTCAATTTTGGCTCTTTCCCAAAAAGGCGATTCCATATTGAGAAGGAAAAGAGAGAAAATTTTTGAAAAGGTTGTGAGAGTGAGAGAGAGACAGAGAGAGAGAGAGAGAGAGAGAGAGAGAGAGAGAGAGCGAGGGAGACAAAGGCCCCAAAACAGGCAGAAGAATAACAAGAATGACCACCGCCGCAGCAGCTTCGGCGGCGAGCAACGCGACAGTCAACAAGGTAAGCCCTTGTGTCGGCATCGCCGACTCAAGCGGCGTGCTACTCTGCGACGACGGCGCCGGCGGGACTACCACCTGCAAGACGGGAGTCACGCCGGGAAGCATCTGCTTCTACGGCGGGTACATGCCGGACACCTGCTTGACCTGCTTCTCGCCGGCCCAGACGCTCCTCTGGACCCGATCACCCGACACCATCGGCTGCCACGTCGAACCCGACATTTACCCAAGCGGCAAGCTGTACCCGTACCTTCTCGCCCTAACCGTCGCCTATTTCGCCGCCAACGCGGCCGCATTCATCGCCGTTCCGATCGTCCGCCGCTCCCGCCACGCCCGCAGCGCCCCCGCTGCCAGAACTACCGCTACAACCACCGCCCCTCAGGCCCCGGCCCTCGCACCTCTCACCGACCACATCCTCGCCGAGGTCGTCCCCTTCATCTTCACCGCCGGTGCTACCGGCGCCGCCCTGGCCATCCTCACAGTCTTTGTGAGGATTTATTCCCAGGTATTCTTTTACGGCATCTGCGCACTGTACGAGTCGAGCGCCACCAGCTCTCAGGTCATCCCCATTTTGGCTTTAGGCGCCACGCTCTTCCTCGTCTCGCTGTGCAACACCTGCTGCTGCGGCGCGCCCGTCCTGCGGACGCTATTCACCGCCGAGCGCGCCGACGACCTCCACGCCTGGGCTGCCGCATGGGCCGCTGACCTCAAGACGCAAGGCGGCGAACTGCAGAGCGGCGCAAGCTCCGCCGGCGGCGGCGGCGGACCGGCGTCCATCCCGCTGAAGGCCGTCGGCACCGGCGGGAATGGTACGCCTGGGGCGCCCTTCACGGTGGAGCTGGAGATCCTCGAGGGCCGTCTGCCCGCGCCGCTGACGCTGGTCTACGCCACGGCCATGTTCCCCGACGGCACCGTCACCGACCGCACCGCGATGCTGCTGGCGGCCTCCAGCGAGTGGAAGTGGCGCACCGGGAACAGGCTTGCAGGGATTGTGGGCCTGCGGTATATCTTTGAAGCGGTCGCAAAGACGCGGTGGGCGAGGGTCAGAGCGGTCGTGCGGTATCGATGATGTGTGAGACGGGTTCTTTTTTTTTTCTCCCGTGTTTTCCGTGATTATTTGAGTCTATGTCAAGCCGAAACACAATCATTGGTCGACTTGTTGTGATATATGTGCTTTTTTTTTGAACTTCCGACCCATGATAAGCGATTAGAGCATCAATCGTGTGCAAATCGCTGGTGCCTTGGGACCTGCTTTGGTGGTTGCTGCTGAGTCGCAGCAGGACCGCATACTGTCGCAAAGTACCGCAAAGTCCATGACTACGCTGAGGATGATGAGAGGAGACACCATTCGCGACGAGAAACGCCAGTGACTGTGCTTTTAACCGCTTGGGTAGAAAAAAAGGGCAAAAATGCAAATCTTCCTTGAAAAGGCGTTATCATCACTCGTGGGATGACAACTCCTCATCAAGCGGGGGCCAGCACGGTCAAACTTGGATCTTGAATTCTAGTCAGATTCCTTAACCCACTGATCCAAGGCATCACCTACATCACTCAATCAAATTCCTGCCTTCACGCATATGAAATAGAAATCTGCCAAAAAGACAAACATCTCCAATCATCTGAGAATTTAATTTCCCAAAAGATTCCTCAGAGCAATGGGAAGAATGAATACAAAATAGAAACTCCTGGTTGACTTTACTCGGAGAGTGACGAGGGACAGCTTATATTTTTCTTATAACGGAGTAAAATGGTCGTAGCTACGTAGAAAAGTGTGAGCCCATAGATCGGCAACTGCGCTGAGAAATTTATATGTGCTGGATTTGTCTGTTACGTTGCAACTGACGACTGCAATGTGGACAGAACCGGCCGTCACTGTGGTTCGATGGAAGGCTCCAAATCAATAACCCGAGAATATCCCTGTCGCGATGAGGAGCTTCCGATAGCGGTATGAGGTGGGGCGTTTTGGGCGATTAGATGCCGCGACATTATCCGCAACTTTTGATAGCGATAGAGCTGCTTTTCACTGGCCCCATTTCTGACACGATAGCGATGACCAGACGTGATTTTGTGTCTGGGGGGTCAGACAAATTGGGTCTGTCCCTGCACCAGTCAGAAGCACTCTGCATGTGGAGAGGAGACTGACGGAAATGCCAGTTGGAAGTGTCGTTGAAGTGTGATGAACCCATGAAAAGTATTGAAGTCTGCTTGTCGAAAATCTCTCGCTCTGGAGCAAAACATCTCTGTTGGGAGCAGTCACAGTTGGAGCCGGGGCCCATCGGAGATCTACAAGGTAGACAGGGATGAAGACAAAAGCGACGGAAAGTGCAAAACCCAATTAATGAACCGGTCCTGTGCTTGAGTGTCTGGGGGGTTCAAATCCTCACTGGTGTTGTGCTTCTTGTCCGAAATTGCGACAGCTAACTGCGTGTCCTTTAGCGAGTCTGCAGAGGAGCCTTTGCTTCTCTGCTGTAAAAAAAAGTTACGCACACATACGTGTACATGCAGTTCATGCTTCGGTTCCTCCTGTGGAGCCCTTTCAAACTTCAGCGACCCAATGGCCGCTGGCACGATGCCAACTGAGTCCAACAGAACCAGTGAAGAAACAATCTCTTCAATTTCATTGAAGAGAAACAGGTTACTGCAAGAATGCATGGGGAGTAGAATGACTCAAAGTTTTGGGGAGAAATGTAAAGACAGCCCAAAAAGGAGAAGCTCGGACAAAGAAGGCGGAACGCAAGGACTAAGAACATCACACCGGCTCTCACATCTTTCAATTTTTCATCTGCAATTCATTTTGAGGGAGGAAGCAGCTAGTGCTTGGCCCGCCTCGAAGTGACCCTCGCTGGCTCTTGAATAATTTTTTTTTTTTTGGGAAAGGGGCATCCGGCACTGGTCGAGGCTCCAGGTGTGCCAAATGTTGTGAATTGGAGAATACATAAAAAACGGGAATTTGGCTGAGAGAACAGTGACAGCGACAACTTTGGCCCATCACTTTTCCCCTTCCCGGTCCCCGCCTTCCCCGTTCCCCTCTCATCCACGCGCCCCGTACATCCAACCGTGCACATGTCAGACGACCCTCGCACTCCTCGCAATTGCGACGCACTGACGCAGAAAGTCCGCAAGCGTCGATGCTCGAGTCATCTGTTTGCGTTATGACTTTATTTTTATTTTTTTTATTTTTCAATTTATATTTTTCGTTTGCTCCCCTGTTTACTCGCTCCAGTTAACTCACTTTATATCTTTTAACTGTTTGCGAGGAGAGAGGAAGGAAAGAGAAGCTTTTTTCTTTGTTCGGAAAGCAAGACGAAATAGTGAAAAGTTTAGAGCCGATGCGGGGACCAAATTAATGAAAAGGGTTGCGCACAGACAAGACAAAGGGCCATCCAAAGAATGAAAGGAGAAAACAAAAGAAAGAGGGAAAAGAGTGAAAATCGAGGGGTCCAAGGGGGACTGTCCGTGCGTTGCGGGGGGAGATCCAGTAAGGGCGAAAGCGAAGTAGAAAATTACCAAGTGGGGGTGGGTGTGTGAGGTAGCGTCGTGCCGGGCGGGAAGGGCAGGGGGTCAGACGAAAAGGGGGAAAAAAAAAAAAAAAAAAAAAAGCATAAATAGGTGGGTCCCCCAATAAGGCCCCGCATTTTTGTTTTTTTTCCTTTTACATCGCGGCCACCGCGACCGCTCCCGCCAACACAGCCGCCGCCGCCCCCGCCACCACGGCGACCACGCCGCCCCACTTCTCGGCCCGCGCACCGGGGACCGCGCCGCTCTGCAAGATCTTGCTGGACGGCGCCGCCGACGAGGCCGACGACGCGGCGGCCCCGTACACCGACGACGACGAGGCCACGGCGGCCGCCGACGTCGGGGTTGTAGCGACCGGCGTCGGCGTCGGCGTCGGCGTCTGGCTCTTCGCGCCGCCGCTGCCGCCCGTCGTGCCGGTCGCGGCCGGTGTGCTGGCCGAGGAAGAAGGCGCCGGGTACGTCACGGGCGTCGAGTAGTACGCGTTGGTGGTCGCGGCGGCCGTGGTCTTTGTCTTTGCCGGGGTCGGCGTGTACACCAGGGGCGAAGACGACGGGGTCACGACGACGGGCGTGACGACGCTGTATGACAAAGGCGCGGCGACCGAGGAGGAGGACGCGGCGGGCGGGGTGTAGGGCAGCGGGGGTTGTGGTTGGCGTCGGCGTCGGGGTCGAGGAGGAGGACGCGGCGGCCGCCGAAGCGGTGCTGCTTGACGGAGTGGGGCTCGGGGTCGGGGGTCGCGGTCGTCGTTGCGGCGGCGGGCGAGGCCGAGGGCGAGTAGACCGGCGGGGGCGTGTAGTCTTGCCTGCGGACAACGGGGACCACAATGTCGGCGGCGGCAGCCGGGGTCGCGGCGAGGAGCGAGGCGGCGGCGGCGGCGGCGGCGAGGAGGGCGGGGAACTTCATTATGTTTTGGTGTGCGGCGGCGACTCTGTCCTTTATGTCTATGTTATCTTCCGTGGCGTTTTCTTGCTTGTTCAGACGAACAACGAGGTCGTGGGAGGAGTGGCTTGTTACGAGGCGAGAGTTGCCGGTTGCTTGCTACGAGGTCGACTCTGGTCTATTTGCTATGAGGGAGAGGGAAGGAGGGAAGGGCGAGGAATCGAGATCGAGCTGGGCCGGGGAGCGAGGGAGCGAAGAACAGAGAGAGTACGTGTGTTTTGATGTGTTTTGGGAGTAGTTTCTTCTTCTTCTATTACGAGTTTGTCTGGAAAGTCCTTTCTTTCTCTTATTGCTTTCTCTCTCTTTATTTTACCTTTTTTTTTTTTTTTTTCTTGGCAGAAAGTAACAATTTCGCATACTGACAATTCTTGTTTACTGCACCAAACTCTGCAAGGGAAGCCCTCGCGCTCCTCTCTCTCTCTCTCTCTCTCTCTCTCTCTCTCGCCTCGAGTGGGCTGGCTTGACAGGGTCGCTCCCATCTTTTTTTTTCATTTTGTATCACGCAACACGCAACACGCAATTCGAACAACGCTCCACACAACCCGGCCTCCCTCGCGCGCTCGCTCGCTATCGAAAGAAGAAGAAGGAAGAGAAGGAGCAGGCGGCGGCGGCGGGTTTCGGTTCAGGAGCTGGAAAAAAAAAAGAAAAAAAAAAAAAACAAAAAAAAAAAAACGATGGGATGGGATGGGATGGGGTGTTGGACGTTGAACCGGACGGAAAGAAGAGGGGTTGTTTGTGCGTCGTGGCTTCTGTTGGAAAAAAAAAAGATGGGGGAGAAGTCGCACGAGAGGGATGGGCAGGGTGCGGGCTTGACGAAATCAACGAACAAGACAAGGGTGTCTTGCTTTCAGATGTAGGGGGAGGAGGAAGAACGGGAGAACTGGGAGGAGAAAGGCGGGCAAAAGATCGGCGGCGCGAAACTTCCCAGGCTCGGTGGGGACAAGGAGGGGGGGGGGAGGGGATCAAGGCGGCGACAGGTAGTTTGCGGCGGAGCATCTAAAGAGAGACAAAGAGAGAGAGAACGGGGCTTGCGGTGGGGTGGAGGGGGGACTTCTCCATGGAGCACCTCAGGGGTTAGAGATGGATGAGTACAAAACGTAATAGTGTGACAAAGGTTGCGAACGAAAGGCGGGTCGGAGAGATGGGTTTGGTTTCGCTCGCCCTCCCCCCATCGGGAGGAGCAGCGGAGGTCGGAGGTCGCATAAAACGGCCCGCGTCTTTACCGTGGGGCTGACGAGCCCGACAGGCAAGCGCGTACGGTAGCGGGTTGTTGGAGTGAGTGCAGGCGCACTGAGAACGACAGCGGGGGATCAGATATGATAAAGAAGTCGATAAAGGATGACCGGAATGATAAGATGGTGCGAGAAGGGTAGGGATACAACTAAGAGTTGGGGGAAGTGGCACAGGCGCTCAGTGTGGAAAGCTTTGGTGGCGCGGGGGTAGGATGAGGGTAAAGAGGAGGCGACATAAAGGAAAGCAGGTGTTGCACCAAAAGAGAGAGAAAAAAGAAAGCAGAATAAAAATGGGCGGGGTTGGTGTGAGGATTTAGAGGGAATGATCAACGGGCGGGAGAGGGATGAAGGAGCGAAAACAAAAACAAAAAAAAAAAAATCAGAAAAGAAAATAAGCAAGCGAAAGCAATGCTCTTCGGGCCAAGAGCGGGAGGCAAGCGAACCAACACAAGCAAGCAGGGGAGAAGGAAAAAAAAAGGAACGATAGACACAAGCTAGCGATGGGCAAGAAAGAAAAATGAAGGCCTTAACGAGGGCGATTCAGAATGTGGGGAAACCTATAGAACATGCAACTCGCACGACGACGGCGACACCGAATTCTGCTTCCCGCGTCAGAACCTACCCAGCGGCACCAAACGCTCCGGCGCGACACGGACGGTTCCGGAGTGCAGTAGATCCACGAGCGGCGCAGCGGCGGCGAACCCACGGAACGCCGCTGCCGCGTCGCCAATTGGGTCTCTCGGGGCGCCGGCCACCACAGCAGCAGCCGAGCGGGTCACCGATGGGAAGGGTGTGAGGAGGCTTCCCACGGTGTCGATCGGCAGAGGGTTGTATGCCGACGTTCGGGAAAGCAGTCGAGAAGGAAGCGTTGAGGCGGTGGAGAATGAGGCACCGGATGTGCCGGCAGGGGGTACCGGAGGAGGGAGCGGGGCAGCGGACGTGTGAAAGTGAGACAGTGCAGGCGAGACCGATCCCGAAAAGGACGAGGACGACGACGGCGAAGGTCGGGATCGCTCGCCCAAGTGCGTGTGGAACGAGGCAGAGGAATGCTGCGGCGGCGAGTCCTCCGAGCGGTAAGCTGGGCAGGTTGCAAAGGCTGACACATCCGGGAGGCCCTCCAGCCAAACAGAGGCCGAGTCAAAGGTGAGGACGGGCTGATTGTGGTAGTAGTCGCGATAGGCTGGAGTCGCCGTTGGATCGGTGAGATCCACCGACGCTCTCGATCTTGGCGCCATGGAGGTCTTTGGCATTCTCCCACCGTTGGTTCCAGTGGCCCTAGCCCTTCCGTTGCACACACCGCGGCCCTCGCTCCGGCTGGGGAGTCGCTCGCGACCAAGGCCGGCGCCAAGCCCGCCCACGACGCCGCTTCCTTCACATACGCCGTTGCAGCGAGCTTCGTGCGTAAGCTTCACGACAAGTCGCACGCCGGGAAATGCCCCGCGGAGCGCTTGCAGTTCGTCTTCTCTCACATCCCTGTATCCAGAACTCTCGCTTGCACCAGCACCAGCACCTCCAACTCGACCCCGCCCCTCAGCATCAGCGTTGACGCTAACGCCGCAAAGGGACAAGACAAACAGCTCCTTGCCGCTCGGCCCCATTGGCGACTCGCCAGCTTCAAATCGTTGCACGCACGCCACCATGAGCCGTAAGACCAGCGACAACGTAGGTCCGACGACCCACTGCGACGGCGGTCCAAGTGTCCTTCGTTCGTCCCCAATCGAGAGAACCCGCAGCCGAGCTAGCCCACCGCCCACGAGGCGGACGAGGGCGGCCTCCTGGCGATCCACACGGCCCGGATCGATCACGTCTTCGTCACCAATCATATGCTGGGTGGGCGTGCCGTCTGTGTGGGAAGCTCCTCCCACGGCTGGTTGACGGTCTCTCGCCAGCAGACCCGCAGCGCCACCCAGTCCAGTCCTCCTGGTCCCAACGGCCACAAATCTTGTGGCAGAAGGAACTCCATCAGGTCGTGGCATTCCCCTTGATCCGCAACCGCTGCGGTTCCATCGCCACGCTTCGGTCGCCGACAGGTGCAGCTCGAGTAGGTTGGGGCACGAAATCTCCAGCACGGCTAAATCAAAGGCCAGGCCAGAACCGGGCAGCTTGAGTACTGACAGGGCGTCGAAGGAGGCGAGAGAGTTAACAAAGCGTGCCTCCACGCGAGGCCCTGGGCAGGATAGATCGAGAGTGGTCAATGAAGGCTGAAGTATGTCCTGAAATTCGGCCGATTCGGACATGGGCGGACCGAAGCGTTCGGACACTTGCAGAGTCACATCCACTCCGGCTTCCTCCAGGCCGGTTTGCAAGTCCGAGCGGGCATCCTTGACAGCCGGGAGGAACCATGTCAAGTCCCACCCTTCGTCGCACATGACCATTGAAAACTCTTCCATGCCTGCGAACTCGGTGATCCAGTCCTTCCAGAACCGCTCGCCCCAAACCTGCAATCTGGCATTCCCACCACCCATAACCACCCAGCCGTCGTCTTCGAGCAGCTCGTCTTCAACATGTTGCTGTTGTTGCTGTTGCACATCCGCTTGCCGATGAACGCCTTGAATCGGATCCACCGCAAAGCCTTGTAACACGGTGGGAGAGAGTGACGAAAGAAGCGGCAGGGGGTGCATGAACATGAGCTGCACTTTGCGAGCCGCACGCATTCTCCTTGCAACCTCTATCAGGCCCGCCGGTCCCATCCAGGCCATGGCTCCGTGCATAAGGCGAACATGCGGTTTCTCGCTGGACGGTCCAGGGAACGCCGAGCCAAGCACAACGCTGTCAAGATTGACGCACGTAGAGAGGGTGTCGGTAACGAGGCGGAGGAGTTTGGCGACGCCCGCGTCCGAGTCCTCCTTTGCGTTGGCATTGACGCTGCCGCCGCCGTTCCCGCCGTTTCCGTCGGCAACGCCGCGCCAGCCACCCCCACCTCCAGCCATCCTCGCATCCAAGCCGTCCACGCCCCAAAACGGGGCCTCTCGCGAACCGTCCGGTTCCAAAGGAGACGCCGCCATCTCGCCAATGACATCTTCGACCCGCAGATCCATGGCAAGGCTCTTTACAAATCGATGGTACTCATGCCTCACGCCCCGACCGCTCGACGCTGCCGTCTCATCCTCCTCTTCCGTCCGCGCCTGGTTGACGATCCTCGCAAACCGAAACATGGTCTCCCACGATCGAATCGACACACGACGGTACAGCGCCCGGATCACGGGGGCTTCCCATTGGCGCGAAACGAGGGCGAGTGGGAGGAGGTGGTGGTGATCGAGTGGTGAAAAGTGCAGCGAGGAGGAGGGGGAGTTGGTATCGGAGTGCTCAATAAGTTCGAATATGCGGTAAAGGACATCTTGAGGGATTTGCGTAAGGGTCGACTTCATCAGTTTGCGGGCCGGAGAATCCAGGGGGGGGGTATGAAAGGTTTTGCGACTGCGACTTTCTTTTTTCACGTGGGTTTGCCTGTGTTGCAGTGTAAGTTCCTTGAACGCAGTTAGTTTTGGCTGCACAAGACCCCCGACGATCCGCACTCTCTCACGCTGAGTCAGTGCCATACCGGAAGGATAAGTCCAAGATGAGATCAATACAGTGCGCTTTGGCAGATCGAAAGAGACTCTTTGACGACAAGGTAGAAGAAAGGACGCAGAGATCCGACGGTGGATAGATTCCGTAGAGGCCGAGGAGATCAGAAAAATCCACGCGCTACGGGCAACCGGATAGGAAGCAGCCGACTCTGAGGATGTTTGGGTGGGGGTGGCGGGTGTGGGTGTTGGCGGAGGGCACAGAGGCAGAGGCTGAAGTGGCGAAGGCCAAGTGTCTGCCAGTGGGGACGGGCGAAAGCGGAAGGAGGAGGGAGACTGAGACTTGGTTGGTGGCTTGGGCGGCGGCTGGCTGGGACAAGAAGCAGCAATCTTCTCGATCCGGTTGAACCGACTTTCGACCCGATAATCGACCGTAACGGTGACAACACCTGCGGCTTCAGCAGCGAGAGAGCTAGAGCAGGTTGGCGAAGGCGTAGACGGAGGTTTTGAGGAAGGGCAGGAGTGGGGAGGAGGCCGGTGACGTCTGCACAAAGGGAACGACGATGGTGTGGGGGGGTTGGAAGTGGGTGTGTGGTGGATGTGGGTGATATGGCCCTTTCCTTGCTGTCTGTCTGTCTGTCTGTCTGTCTGTCTCTCTCGCTGGCTCGCTCCTCCTCCTCTTCTCACACACGTTCTCAGAAAAAAAAAAGAGAATCAAGAAGCAGAGAGAAGAAGATTGACAAAACAAAACCAAGAACAATAAAAAAAAAAAAAAAAAAAGAAAAGAAAACAAAAACAAAGAAGGACGAAGAAGAAGCCCCTTAAAAATTCCGACACGTCCGGTCATTGGCTCTCGATGTTGTCCGAGACCAACCCTCCCCCATCTATCACTTTTCCTTCCTTCTGTTGGTTTCATCTCTGAAAAACACGCCGCAACATTTATAATATCCGCACTGAAAGCGGCGCGCGCGTCGCGAAGCGGACCGTCAATCATCCTGCTGTGTGTCTGCCTAAGGTCTACGCACATGAGTGATTGAAAAAAAGGGACGAGCTTCCGTTCCCAACCACAACCACGACGCCTTGGTGGGGAAAAACACAGAAATGCATCGCAGTCATTTATCCCTCATGCAACGATGTTTTCGAAAACGGTCGTGCTCGTTCCGCGGAAAGATTGCAGCCTCCATGTGCAAGCAAGCACACAATGACGAAGCACAACTGGTGCGCTTTTCCACCGTCACACTTGTCCCCGCACGGTAGCATCACGAACGCTTGTTTGGTTGTGTACTTTCGGTCGCTTGTTCTTCCGTGATACAAAATTTGCGAGATGGGAGTTAATGAATCCTTTTTTTATTTTGCTGACGGGCGGAACTGCTGCACGAGCGCCGAAGCACGTTTTTGACGAGTGGCGACAAAGAACAGGATTGGAAGCAACGTGACAAGGGAGTAGGATTGTTAAAAACAGTCCAAGGACAAGGAAAAGCAGTGAGCAGGACGCAATTGAGGAGCGACTGACGTGGCCGACCGCTCGGTGAATTTTGGGGGGGAAGTGGAGGTGAGAAAAAAAAAACGGGAGAGGGACGACGAAATTGTGGCACGGAGAGAGAAACTCTCGACGCGGGGCAGGCACAGCGGAGAGGGCAGCTGCCAGGAAACCAGGGATGGTCCCGCATAGTTAGGAAGAGTGAAAAGGGGAAGCGGAATACAATCGCATCCCTCTAGCAGAAGAAAAAAAAAAGAAACCGAAAAAAAACAGAAAGCCAAGCTCCCACAGCACGACGGAGTCGTGTGGAGGAGGGCTTCCCTACCTCTGCCGTGACTGCGCAGACGGCACGATGGCCGAGGGGCGAGAAACGCATCGGCGTAGGAACAAAAGACAAGCTTTTTTAAGGGGGGAGCGGAATGGAATAGTCTCCGAAATACGTTAAGAGGAATTTTTAAAACAATAGGAGCGGTTGGGAGTGGGGCGCAGGCGCGAGTGCGAAGAAAGGGGGAAAAAGTTTTTTTGGGGCTTTCCCTTATCAATGATGATCAGCAGTGGTGTGTGCTTACAGCATCGCAGCGACGGCAGCCACAACAGCAACGGCAGCAGCCCACTGACCAACCGAGAAGCGGGCGGCGGCGCTCGTGGTGAGCGGGCACGTCGCGGTGGGGAGGGAGAGGGCGGCGGTCGGGTCAGAGCAGTTCTTGCCGGTGAGAAAGGTGACACCGGCAGTCTGGTAGATGTTCCTGAGCCAGCGGGGGCTGTACGCGGGCAGCAGGGATGGCTGGATGACCGAGATGAAGTCCCTCAGGACAGAGTTGGCCTCGACAACGGCTGCCTCAAACCAGCCATCGGCCGCGCTCAGGGTGGATTCCTTGTCGGTCATCCAGATCTGCTTGTTCTGGATGAACTTGAACGCCGACGAGTCGGTGGTGTTGAAGTTTTTGTTGAACTCGACGTTGGACTTGCCGCCAAAGGTCTCGTCAATGAGGATGTCGACGTTGGCAACTGCGGCGAGGAAGTCGGAAGCGCTGGTGAAGGTGACCGTAGAGGTGCCGTTCTTGGGGACAAAGAAGAAGCCTCCAGCGTCAGACACAAAGTCGCGCTTATACTGGGCGGCGGAAATGGACCAAGACGCGGTGTTGTTGTTGTACTTGCTCGGGGCGACGTAGGAGACGAAGGCGACCGACGGAGTGGTCTTTGCAAGGGACCTGGCGGACGAGTTCAGGCACTGGTAGTTGCTGACCAGGTTAGCGGTGATGGCGTTGGAGGTGGCCTCGAGGTTGAAGAAGGCAGCGGCGAAGCCAAGCCAAGCCGCGCGGCGGAGGGAGCCCGGGTCGCTGGAAGACGAGAAGGAGACGCTGTTGTTTGCGGCCGAGGTAAGGTCGTCAAAGGCGCCAAAGGCAACGCCGACGGAGTTTAGCTGCTGAAGGGCCTTGGTGGTGTTTGTGCTGTCGACATCCTGGATGGCGTTGGTGGTGTTGGTGAGGGCCTGGACGCAGGGCGAGGTAATGTAGGCAGCGCCGCCAGTGGTGTACTTGATGGCGGTGCGGAGGCCAAGCAGCTCAAAGTAGGTAACCATGGTGGACGACGAGATGGACACGTTCTGGACGGGGATGCTGATGTAGCGGGTGGCGTTGACGACGGTGGGTTGCGGAGTGCCGCATTGGTAGAGGACGACTTTCTCGCCGGCGAGCGAGTTGGTGATGACTTTGTAGGTTTTCGCGTACTCGTAGGTCAGTGCCGGGCTGGCTGTTTTTTTTTTTTTTTTTTTTTTTTTTACAAAAGGTTTGTCAGGGTTGCTCCAAATGACGAATTGTTCTCCCTGGCGCTCTTCAATCCACTTACTAAAGTTGACTTGGTCAGGGAACAAGTCGGTCGTGCTGTCGACGGTGCCAGTGAAGCATGTCTTGAGGTTAGAGGTGACCGAGGCGGCCGCAGCGAGCTGCGCCGAGATAAGGGAAGCGGTGATGGCGCCAATAAACCACATGAGGCCAAGGGTCTGCAGGTAGAAGTGGTAGTAGGACTGGGCGGCGGACGAGAGTTTGTCAGTTGAGAAGAAAGCAGAAAAGAGTGTATATCAGAGAGTGCGAATCTGAGACAAAAGGATGTTGCGGACGGAAGGATGGATCGGAATTGGACTCAGTGCATCCATTCGTTCGTGCCCCAGAGCAGAGGAGCGGGAAGTAATGTGGTTTTGGGAAGTTGATGTAGGCCAAGCAAGGTGTGGGCTTGACTCGGGGGGCCACCGGGTGAGGAGGGGGGCTTGATCGATGGGGGGTGTTGGGGGGGCGGGGCCTCCCGTGTCCACCTACCTTTCCGTTAAGGAACGAAGCAGGTGCTGTGTGGCGGGGCGGGCGGGCGGGGCGAGCGAGCGACGAGGGCAAGGACGCCGTTTTGGTCTGGTTGATGTTGTTGTTGTTGTTGATGTTGAGGGAGGGCATTTGGCTGCGTGTGTGTGTGTGTGTGTGTGTGTGTGTGTGTGTGTTTGTCTGCTGTTTGATTGGTTCGGAATTTTTCAGTTTTGGTTCTTTCTTTCTTCCTTTCTCTCTCTCTCTTTTGGTGCCTGAAGAAAGTGGCTTTAAAGCCTTGACATGTCCGTGCCGTGCCCAACAAGACAGAATTTTTTTTTTTTTTTTTTCTTTTACTTCCTTTTGTTTGCACAGAATTTGGGGGTTGGCTTGTCAAAATCCGAAGCGAACGCGGATGGAGCGTTGCGTCAACGCCAGTCATCGCCAAGTCCCAAACAACAAACAACGGAACGAACAAAAGCATCAAGAGCACACGCCCATCGCCTGCGGAATCCCTCGACCCGAAATCTCGTGCTCTGGTATTATTCACAATCGAATATTGGAAGCGATTAAACTCGTTACTACAGCGCAAACAGACTACAGTCATTCACTGTGTGAAATTCATTCGACTAATTGTTGTATCTTTCTTATTAAATTTTGTCCTTCGGTTGTGTGTCTCATCCTCTGTCCACTATCTGCTGTCTGCCGCTCTGCAACTGCCTGGCTAGGGTTTACCACGAATCGGCCCGAAATGTGATTCGACTCGATTCCATTCAATTTCTCAGACTCAAACGATGCTTTTGCAAAATAATTGAAGGTCTGATTTGATGATTTTTCAGAAGAAAATGAAAGGAAGAAAGAATGAAAAATTAATGACAGGTAACAGCAATGGGGAAAGTGTTGTTGGACCCAGCCGGCGCCAGAGGCTATGCACCATGCGACACAGGCTT
This sequence comes from Zopfochytrium polystomum, assembly GCA_025765615.1. Taxonomy (NCBI): domain Eukaryota; kingdom Fungi; phylum Chytridiomycota; class Chytridiomycetes; order Chytridiales; family Chytridiaceae; genus Zopfochytrium; species Zopfochytrium polystomum. Next base: position 4,429 of record JAIVFJ010000206.1, on the reverse strand, counting down.
CACAAGAAGAGTCCTATTACAAACTAGAATATATGCACGACTAGCTGTTGCAGTAGGGAAGCTTAGGCACCTCCACGGACTTACTACTCCTGGCTCAGTATTGGGCAAAAGCAAACACCAGTGGATCTGAACCCAGCACTTAGAACGTGCATGGCACGCAGTAACCAGTGCGATAAAATATTCGAACATACTATTCCAAATGTGTGTCTTCCTAAGGCTGGCATCCGGGAAACTGGATATTTGATCTCTGCCCTCTCCGCCAGGGGTTTGCAACAATCAATATCAATCAATTGATTGAAGGATTGAGAGACACCAATCAATTTCTAATACAATTGCCAATTTTCATCAATTTTTTCCATCACATTGCATCAGTGTCACCAGGGCTGGTTTGTTTTGAAAGCAATAGAAATTACTGCAACAGACAACGCCCCCAACCCAGACCCCCGCCCTCCACCCACTGACCCAGCAAACCGTTGACAGTAAAACCCCATCGACATACCAAAATGGCTGAAGTTTCAACAAATACTGGCTGCAATTTCTCACACAAGGAGATTGCCTGTCAGTTTTTTGAACTGAGCCAGAGCGCCAACCATAAATGCACGTTGTGTCCAGGAACCAAGTTAATCAAGCAAGAGCTCACTCGCGGCTACAGTAACTTTTTTTGTCGCATTTGAAGTGTTCACCTGAATTGGCAAGAGATGATGGCTCCTTTGGTGTCAACTGCCACACCTCAACTATCCAAAAGGTTTGTGATTGTCTCTCGTAACCATTTTGAAACTGATTTGCCAACACTTATCGTCAGGCAAGAAAAATATATGGTTGGTTTTATTGGGTTGTTTCAGACAACCTTGACTTCGGATTTTGCAGCAAGGTAACAACAAGAAAGTGTACGAACCTCCCTCCTCTCGCCCACAGCACTTTCATGAAGTATATACATTTGACTGTTGCAGAGGTGCAACAATCTATTGCCCAAACTCTTCCAACTAAGTTTGCACTTATATTTGACTCATGGTCAGACAGTCCTGTGCAGTATACTAGAGTTTATGCTATCACTGAGGAGCTTTCACAGCCTGTTCTACTTGCGCTTGATTATGAGATCTCGTCTTCATCTTCAGGGGCTCATCTATAGTCTAGTGGCAAAAGGGATAAGACAAGTCTTTAAGATGGGAAGCTCCTGGTTATTAGCAGAGCCAGTACCCTGGATTCAGCTCAAACTCAACAAAGATGGATGATGTGGTTCAATTCTGTCTTTATTCAAGGACAGCTAGACCAAGTGGAGTTGCTCAATGAAGAGTACCCCACAGGCCCCAGGTTCAAGCCCTGACTATCCAACATGGTGACCAACAGGCAGCAGTTCAACAAAGGAATGCCCTAAGGCAGTATGGCATCTGCCAGTATCACAGAGACAGAGCTCAATGTGAGAACCAACCAGGTAGGGGAAGGAAGAGAAAGGAAAGGGAAGGAAACCTCACCCCAGCTTGGCATACAACACACTGGCCTGGGGAAATCATACCTCTACTAGCTTGGTCTGGTAGCACTGGCCTAAGAGGACTCCATCCCCAGCTTGGTCTGGTAGCACTGGCCTAGGGAGAAACACCAAAGAGGAAAGAAAAGGATTGGTTGTTACCTAGGTAGGATTTATTGAGAGAGAGTAGATATATATAGAACAAAGGAGGGGAGAGAGGGAGTATTTATAGGAAAGGGGAGGAGAGAAAAAAGGAAAGAAGGAAGAAAGAAAGAAAAGAGAAAAAGGGAAAGACATAACAAAAGGAGAAAATGAAAGAAAGAACAAGTTGGAAGGGTGAATCACTCTTTCAGCCACACCCCCCCTCCACCCAGTGTCTCTCCTGCCTCCAAATTTGGGGTGAACATAATTTGAGGCTTTGAGGCCACATCAGTGCAGGGACAGTGGATTGAAAGGTGGGAAAATGAGAGAAAAAGGAAAATGAGTAAAAATAAGAATGAATAGGATGAATGAGGGGTGTGCCCCTTGTGCTTAGGCCCATTCAGCACAAGGAACACAGGATGCTCTTTTATAGTGATAAACACTAGAGCCTGTGAGGGATGTGATGAATGGTAATAAAAAATAAATATGGGGGGCCAATATAATGACATAGTCACAACTGGGGAAGAGCTTTTAGGGAGACCCCAGTTAAGACCATGATCAGTGAGATTAGGAATCTCACATGATCCACTGACAGATGAAGAGGACATGAGCGCAGAAGGGCGTGCTCTGTTCCTTGGGGAGTCTCTTGCCACCTATGGACGAACTCTCAATAGTGTTCTCTTTCTTGTCAGAAACAACTGGAACACCAACAAGGCAACAGCAGCGCACATTGGAGCTCCCCTCATTGGTTGTGCAAGCCATCGCCTCAACCTTGCAGTGAAAAAGTACCTCATACCATACGAAAGGCTTCGTTCAAAGTTCAATGGCCTCATGTCTAAGCTTGGCAACCTCAAAAAAGCGGCAGCACTGCAAAAGAAGACCAACCACCAGCTCTTCAGCAAATGTTCTTTTGTTCGCACTGATGGCCGGAAATCTATGCTGCTGGAGAATTTCGAATGTACGCTGTTTTTGAAAGAGAATCGATCTTTCTGGAGCAAAGAATTGATTATGTGGCCTCTTGAAGACGGTGGTGGAGGAGCGAAGGAGGAAGGAAACGATTGAGTGTCTTCGTTTTGTCCTTTCCCCTTTTCCTTCAATGATTGCAATACTATTGAAAATTGATTGAGAGGCAAACGCTGAATTGAAATTGATTTTGCAAACCCCTGCTCTGCGCTCCGCCAGATACGGATACACGGACATTGCTCATATCCGCTTTCCTGGTTATTTTCTGCCTCGGATATAAAAAAAAAACGGGTATCCGCCTGTCTCCGTCTAATTATGCCAGATATCCGCCAAATCGGCGGATATTCGGTATAATTGGACGGACACGGATCTGCCAAACCCATATCCATGTCCGAGTTGGTGGATACAGTTTTTCCAATATCTGCTCCGAATCCGGCAGATGCCAGCCTTATGTCTACATTATTGGATTTTGTCCTTGTCTGTCTTTGACCCTGTGCTCCGCCGTCATCCCCAACGGGCTCTGTCTACCGCACTGAGGCTTCTCTGCAAAGTCGCTTCCACTGGCAGTCATTTTGCTGCATGTTTAACCGGTAATCTTGAGGATTACCACCCTGTAAACAGTCTACTCTGAGTGAGTGAGTGGAAGGAGTGAATGAAGTGGAGATGTGTGTTTGTGGGTGGTCCTTCTCCCCAACTTGGAGAGAAAGAGGAACAAACTCTGTTATGAATTAATGATACATAATGATGATATGCACACTGTCATAGTTGCTGGGCAAGTGTGACTGGCACAGGGTAAAAACCTCTCCTATATATCTGCTTGAGCAGATGAGGAGGAAAACTGTTAACACCAGACATATTCTTTTTGCCCTTTTTCACTTTTCAGGATTGGTATTTGGGCCATTGCTCTATTTGCCACCCATAGCCCAGGGTGAGGATTTAGAGAGCACAGTCTCACAGAGGGTCCCAACAGGCGCCATGCGCCTGTCTCAATGCTAGACGGACTTGACGCCCTTCACTGGCCCACATGAGCTGCTGCCTCTACCGACAGATTGATTCACCTCCAAAGTGAAGAGACAGACAAACTTTGTCTGTCACCTGCAGTCTCAACTTCCTCTGTCACCCACAGGCGCCGCACAGCAAATGGGCAAGCGACAGGCGCTCTGCGGAGTCTGTGCGTGTCTCGTGCAGTGACTTCTGCCACACCAAGGCCCCTTCATGGAACCACCCTGGTGACAGCATTTCTCCCTCACTGCGACATAAGACAAATCCAGCCTGGCTCAATAGTCGGTTACAAGCTTCGCACTCTGGCACTACGCTGCGTACCCTGTACACTCTGAAAAAGACTAAGTTACTCAATGCTGCTCGTTGCACTCCACAACGAATTCACAACAAAAAAAGATAAGAGTTAAGAAGCATTTACAAGATTATGCACACACATAAAGGAATGTGGTCTCAAGTTCAATAGACCCTAGTTGTAACCCAAGAGCCAAAGGGTATTCTTCACTATCTGAGATAGCTAGGTTCATCGCCATTAGAGCGGGAAATTGAAAAGAAGCCCAGAAATTATTTCTAGATTGTGGAAAAATTAAGAAGAATTAATTTCTATTGTGGGTAGGACCAGAATCGATTCTTTGTTCAGATTGGGTCACTTGTTAAAATGAAGTAAATTATGGTTCATTTGTCTCATTATAAAGTGAGAGCTCAATGAGAACCTGAACTATGGCCAAAACCTTATGTGAGATACTCAAGAATCCCATATATGCGTGAGATTTGACGATGGGGAAACAGCCTGTGTGAGACTACACCGAGGTCTCAGTGATAAAGTCTAGGATTTTATTCGCAAAAACAAGCGTACCTGTC